>CM071925.1:65254892-65395674 GCA_016081115.2 Rehmannia glutinosa
AGAAGAGAGAGAATCTTTTAGACTTGGCATATTTTGGCATGTTGTGAAAGGGCTTCCAACAAAGGAATATTGATGTGCAATTGTTTAAATAAATCCGAGAACTTACCAAATTGGTGCGTCATGTTTGTCCTTGCGCAATCGACTTGGATAGGATAGGTGGTTGGAATTCCGGTACCATTTCTTTGTTTCCCTGGATACTTTTCGTCTTTGTTGTATGGGCGTGGATTCGTCCTCAGGCATCCGATTTCCGTCTAGTTTTGTTCCACTCCTTTAGAGTGATTGCTTTTACCGTTCCTCTTGGATTTGGCCTAGGTATTGTTAGGTAAGCTCCCTTGTGGCCTTGAGAGATCATTTTGGCAATTTGACCAATTTGATTTTCCAGTTGCGAATGGATGCTTCTGGTTTCCTTAAGGATGTTTCGGTGGCCGTGAACGTTTCCGCTTGTTTGGGAACCTGGACGATGGGTAAGTCCTCCCAAACTTGGTTTTCGCGGTTGGAACCGGGAGGGCGACCATTGGGAGCGTTTGGATTAGGCCTGTTGACCTTGGTTTCCCCTAACTAAAGTTCGGGTGTTGACGCCAACCTGGATTATAAGTGTTGCTTTGAAAGGATTATTTTGAAAGGTCGAGATTGATTACCAGATAATCCACTTGTTCATGCGCGTGTATCGCGTGAGGGCAACTTGGTGGTTGTGCGATCCTCCTCCACAAGTCTCGCATGAGAAGGCTTATTGTGTTGGTGGTTTTGGAGCCGCCAACCCGTCGATTTTCTCGAGTTAGAGCTTCGACCAGGCGTGATGTCACCACTGGGCGTCCGCATTATATACCCCACTCCGACCTCGCTGGTTTTTCCCCGCACGGATTGCCATTGATAGCCATTCATGGCCATTCATATGAGATCTTTGCTTCGGTGTCTTATTGTTCAATGTTCCCCCGTAGCCGCATCAATCATCCGCCTTGTCGATGAGAGCAACCCGTTGTAAAATGTTTGACTTGCATCCAAATGGGAAGACCGTGATGTGGGCATTTTCAGCAGAATTTTTGAATCTCTCCCAAGTGTCGTACAACGTTTCATCGTCCTCTTGAGTGAATGAAGAGATCTCATTCCTCAATCGTGCGGTTTTAGCGGGTGGGAAATACTTTAAGAGGAATTTTTCCGCCATAATGCTCCATGTTGTGATTGTTCCTTCGGTAAAGTGTTTAGCCATTGTTTAGCCGGCCTCAAGAGTAAATGGGAACAAGCAGAACGATGGCATCGTCCTGAGACTCCATTTATTTTGAAAGTATCGCAAATTTGAGAAATTCGCGATATGATTATTTGATCTTCATCCGTAAGTAGTTTAATCGACAAATTGTTGCACCATTTGAATGACATTCGGTTTGATTTTGAAATTGTTGGTCCTGCAATAATGGGCTCTACGATGATACTAGACGTACGTCCATGGAGTACAGATGGCTTAGCGCATTCGCATGGTTCTTTGTTGTTCATCCGCCATATCGGATCTCTTGCTTTCGTTAGTATCCTCCAAGTGGTGAAATGCTAATACTTTCCCGTATTTGCTGCGGCGGTCTAACTTCCCGGATTCGGCGACGAGTAGGCATACGCACCGTAGTAAACAAGGAGGATAAGTATAATCCAAGACTTACAAAGATAGATACCTAGAAAGACAATTGATGAAAAAATAAAAAAATGATTAAATTAACAAAAATAAGGTGTTCTTAATATTACTGATCCGCGAATCTGCCAAAAACTTGATGGATCAAAAGATACCTTTAAAACCGTAGGCAAGTGCACCTATCGTTTTATAGTATAGATTATCGAGTACCGAGTGTCATTCCCAGGATTATAAGTACTACTAATAATTACCGGTCTTTTTGTTATTTAATCTAACAATTTGTAGTTTTTTTTGTTTGATAAAGAATCTAAATTATCGAAGTGTAAAAATGAAGTAAAATTTGTAGAATAAGAAATCAAGAGATAGAAGTGTGTTTGAATGTAAATCCTCTAGAATGTTTTTGTGATTTGACAAGTTAAAAGATTCAACCATAAGCCCTTAAGTAAAAACCAACCTCTTTTTAATAAAATCTCATCTTTATGTGGACCGTAGAAATTCCCATTTAAGTTAATCCCTTTCTCGGCGAGAAACTCCTAATCTCAAGTTGATTAAGCGGAAATCTCTTTTCTAGTTAAAACCCCAAGATTGCATTATAACGATTTATGAATTCCCATATTAGATTTGATTACTAATCCGGAAAGATTTATGTCGTCTATATCTAGGATTGCATGCAACTCTTTTCACTTATACAATTTCTTTTTCACCATAAATCTCTCGATTACCCGATGAAGAAAAGATATCAAATTAATATACCGAAATATTAACTCAAATGAGATAAGCATGATATAAGTGAATCACACAAGACATGATGATTTTATTAAAAACATACAAACCTCAATCACAAATCCATTCTAGAGTTCATTACATTCAAACACTAGGAGTTTTAGCTACACATGCTTTTGACACAAGAATAAATTACACAAGAAGATGTAAACATTGTAGACATGGTGTACTTATCTTTATCAAAATCTCAATTGACTTGATGATGTTGCTCCAAGCCTTCTTGATATTTGCCAAAGGGCTTACTCCTCCAAGACCCCTTGATCCTAATTCTACTTAATGGAATGAATACAATGAATATTTCACGAGTATCTAATGAATAACTCTCCCAACTTCAACCCTTGGCTTTTAAAAGGCAATACATTGATAGATTTCTCTTTTGTTAAACAATTACCTCCATTTTCCTTGTTGGTTGGTGAATTCTTGTATTCAAGTGATGAGGAGGGGACATGGAGACATGTTTTGACAAAATAGGGTGTTAAAAGTGTACAAAAGTGGCCGAAATGGATTGGTTGGTGAGTTTTCCCAAATTCCGCAAAGAAAAGTTGCAAAAGGGGTCCGGACACGCCAGAATCCGGGCAAAGACGGGCCAGGCCGTCTTGCGCATAAATTTCTTGGAAACAAAGCCCGACACGGCCCGTGTTGACAACACGGCCGGCCGTGTTACACGTTTCTGGCCGTAGTGATACGACACGCCAGGCCGTGTGGGTATTTTGTGCGATTTTTCCTCCTCTTTTGATCCCTTCAACATGGCCGTGTTCGTGACACAAGTTTGGCCGTTTTGGACCCTTTTTCCAATTTTTATCCAATTTATTTCCTTCTTTTTGAATATGGCCATGTTCTTAACACCCCAAGTCATGTCGAAGTGATTTTCTTGCCTTTTTCAAGTAATATGGCTTCACATTGCTCCAAATTGCTCCACCTATAATGTTAAACACATCACACTATGAAATGCTACGTAAATACTTTTGAGAAATAATATAAAATATGTACAAAATGACACTTATCTGAAGCGGTATTTAGGAGGTGGAGGACGAGGAGGATAAATATAAACTTGGATTAGTAATTATTTATGAGCGTATATTGAGAGCAAGGAAATCATTACATCGATTGAGATGGATGTGTTAGATATAGTTGACAATCTTGAATTATTCAACAAATATCAGTGGGAAATGCTGTAAGATGTTTCAAATTCACCATTCACGGGTATCGGAGAGAGTTTGGTAGGGTAAAGAGGTCAATATTCCTTATGGGGGTTTCCATCGTTTCTATAGGTAAATAAATTATTGAACTTGTCATATCTTTTATCAAGTTTTAGTTTATATATAAACTGTTTAAGTATCTATAAACGTTTTTTTTTTTTTTTTGGTAATTATAAATTATTGTCCAAGTAATATTTTACTAACTTGTTACTTATATGTATTTTTCTTAAGCGTGTGGGCATTTGAGACGTTCCGAGATCGCAAGTTTATTTCAAACATCTATGACTAAGAGAAATATTTCAAGGATGTTGAGATGGAACTCAAACGTTAAACCTAAACACTTAAATATTTTCGATATGGATTCACCGAATGTGAGTATTTCAATTTTTAAACAACTTGTCTATTTTTATGAATTTGAATATCAAAATATTTATTGATAAAAGTATTTCTTATGTAATTTCAGCAAAGTTTGCGCAAAATTATCTCTTACACTGAGGAAAAATTATCGATCGCATGCGATTTTTTTCGGGGGCAGTGAGGGCACTCAATTAGACGAGGCAGAAGGGTGTCACCGATGGTGATTTTAGCGATACACAAGGAACATCCATCCAAGAAATAAGAAATTTTAAAATTTTAAAATGCATTTTCAATTCATTTATGTCATAGATGAAATTAAATTTATAATTTGTGTTTTGTTTTTCTTGTAGGATGTGCAGTAGACCTCCTTCTACGCAACATCGATCTACTGCTTACCCGCTCCTATCAATTTAAAATGTCTTTTTTAAATGATATTTTGTTAATGGATAGAAGATTAAGTGGGAATATAGATGCGTTGGAGCAAAAATGAATGCGTTAGATTGAATAGTGAGGTCGTTTCTTAGATGAGGCCAAATGAAGAGGCGGATACAACGAGCCCACTTTGGCGTGATGAGGTATATAAGAGAACTATGTTTAAAATTTTGAATTGCACATTTTAATTCGTGTATTTTTCATTAAGTGGTATTGAGTTATAATTTGTATTTTTCTTTGTAGGTTATGCATCATCCACCTTCTCCTCACCCGGGAATGTGGTGAGTGGTTTACAAAGAGCTCTCGCCATTGCCTAATGAGCGATTGACAAAGAGCCGAAGAGGCCTCACGATGAGCTTGATTTGATGAGAGAGCCGGGATGTTCCGTTAAGGTGGTTGAAAAGGGGCGATGTTGTTCCAAGCGAGGTAGTTGACAAGAAAGCCCCGATTGTTCCTAATGAAGTTGACAAAGGAGCCACAATTGTTCTGTTGAGGTGGTTGAGAAAGAGGCGAATGTATAGAAGAAAAGAAAATATGATAGAAAATGTGTACAAAAGAGCATCCAAGACATAACATTGAAGATGTAGGCCTTGAGACAAGTACAAGAATAAAAATACCTTCACAATTCGTATAATCTCCATAAACGAATGAATTGAAGCGAGAAAATTTAAGGACAGGATGGTTCCATTCCTTATCCAGGGTTTATCTAATAATGGCACAAGAGTTCCATAAATGGTACTCAAAAATCGGATGGTAAATGGTTTAACCTTCTATTCATCTCTTTTTCTAAACACGTTTTCGACCAAAACGACCATGGTCGTGGTACTAAACAACTAGGGTCGTGTAGAAAATAACTGTGTTCATTTTGTACACGACCGGGGTCGTTTTATACATGACCAGGGTTGTTTTTTAGGTTAGGATGTGTGTTTAAGTTTTGTTGCTACATCGTAGTTGATAATAAAATTCTTACATTTCATTTATCATTCCGTGTGTTTTTTGCTTTCAATAGTGGTAAGATGAAACGATGTGGTGTGGATTTAAAAGCTCCAAAAGGATGGTTTAGAAATCTTAACCTATGGTTCTTGAAGCTTCTGATAATGTGCAAATTGATTGTGCAATATACTTATTACGACAGAGGCAAAATATTTACCCAATGTCTTTTGGCCGTTGTAATAGAGTGATAATCATTCAATGTTCCACCAGATTTGTGGATTTGCGTAGAGACGATAATACTCTGCGTACTCTCTTTGATGGATACCTCAATGGGGAATTGCTGGAAAGGCAAAGAGTCGGGAAGGGGGATAACTCATCTTTACTATCCAGTGTGTGAGGCACGCCATTGGGTTACTTGTGAGGTAGACTTCAAAGCGTCGTTGCTAAATGTATATGATTCCGACAAAGGTTGCCACCAGGAGGATCATCTTCAATCTTTTCGAGTTATGATGCCACATTAATCCCGGCTCGCAAAGATTGTTGGGATTGATGTCCAAGATAAACTTACCATAAAGAGAATTGATGGAGTACCACAACAAAAAGTCTCTTAAGTGTTGTATAAACGACTTGGGTCTTATAGAAAATGACTTTGGTAGTGTAAAAAGACCATGGTCATTTTTAGTCCCTTCTTCAATGAATCATGGTTATGATTGTGGGCATAGGTTCATAATGCGAGAAAATGTTAAAACGACGTTGGATATGTCTTGTTGTGTTAGAGTGTTGAAACCAAATGCAATTTGCATTAGAAAATTGAATGTTTCAAAACGACCCTTGTCGTTTTATAAATGAATGGTCGTTTAGGAAACGACTTTGGTAGTGTAAATAAGGCCATGGTCCTTTTTGTCTCTCTCTTCAATGAATCATGGTTACCAAACAAGTGTAAACCATTCTCAAGTGTAATTAAACATATTAATTCCCCATTCTCAAGTGTAATTAAACATATTAATTCCCAATCTCACTAATTATCCAATTTCGCAATATTTTCTCAAGGATTAGTGTTATCATAGATTCATAATGCATAATGTTGAAACATAGTTATAAATGTCTTGTTGTGTTTGAATGTTGAAACCAAATGTGCAGTTTGCATTAGAAAACTATTTAAACTCTTAAAATGTGATGATTTAATAGAGTTAGATTCATTTTAGAAGGTGAATACCACTTAATAGACTATTAAAATCTAAATATGACCCCAAATGTTTCAAAAGCTGACCATTGTCGTTTTATAACGACAGGTCGATTTAGGAAACGACTTTGGTAGTGTAAACAAGACCGTGGTATTTTTTTATTTCTCTCTTCAATGAATCATAGTTACAAATAAGTGTAAATCATTCTCAAGTGTAATTAAATATATTAATTCCCCAATCTCACTAATTATCCGATTTCACAATATCTTCTTAAGGATTAGTGTTATCATAGATTCATAAAGCGAAATGTTGAAACAGAAAGTTAGATATCTCTTATTGTGTTTGAGTGTTGAAACCAAATGTGTAATTTGCATTCGAGAAACTCTTTAAACTTTTAAAATGTGATGATTTAACAAAGTTAGATGCATTTTAGAAGGTGAATACCACTTAATAGACTATTAAAATCTAAAAATGACCCCAAATATTTCAAAACAACCATTGTCGTTTTTATAAACGACTTGAGTCATTAGGAAACGACTTTGGTAGTGTAAACAAGACTTTGGTCTTTGTCTCCTCTTCAATGAATCATGGTTACCAAACAAATGTAAATCATTCTCAAGTATAATTAAATATATTAATTCCTCAATCTCACTAATAATCCAAATTTACAATATTTTCTTAAAAATGACCCCGAATATTTCAAAACGACCTTAGTAGTGTAAACAAGACCGTGGTTATTTTTAGTCTCACATTGAATCATTTTTACTAAAACAAGTGTAAATCATTCTCAAGTGTAATGACCCGATCATTGTGGAAATATTACACATTAATTTCAACAAAATACTACACATTACAAAAAAAAACTACTAGTCTCAAAAACACATGTGCAAGTGTAAACACTAACTAATCTTGTGATTGTCTGTCAACCATTGGTCTTTGATCTCGACCCAGTAAGCCGATCGTGGCCGATGCTCCACACTGCGCATTTGATTCTTTTAGCAAACTCTCTACTTGAAGGAATTCTTGTTGTTCTCTGACTACAACTTGTTGTCGGACGAGGGTGTCAATACATTTATATTCTTAATATTTCAAGAACTCCGCCATTCTGTTTTGTTAGGTCTTGGTATTATACTACATGCATATGCGGCTCTCCAAAAGTCGATAGTATAGTAATGAGAGCATAAGTTGTATGTTGAGAATCGCCTTTGTTTGGGCTGCTGCTATCGCGTGCTCGCATGGAAAATTATCTAATTGAATCTTTCTAAATGTGGAAGTGTTTTAAGCAAAATTAACAATATAGTTCATGGTGATGCCTTCCTCACGCTGCATAGATCAATCTGATCAATTAGTTCGAGTAAATCTCTTCGCCATGTCATATTGTTTTGTGCATTTTTAGTTCCATTGTAGGAGTTAAACGACTTATGCGATTTTGTGCATTTCCGCATCTCTCAAAAAAAAACCATTTTTTAGCTTATTTCTATACTCTCAATCAATGGGAGTATTGGACCTAAATCTTTCCTTTTTGAATAATGAATTGAGCGACTCTACATTGTTCGAGAGGTCATAATATTATAGCGGTTTCAAAAATGTGACCTTGCCCATGTTTGAAAATTTGTACCATTAAGATACATCCAACCTGTCTCTCTGATTTCGATTTGATCCATGAAATTTCTAAACTCCTCATTAGTATAAACTTTTGCCGCTTTCATAAAAAGCGAGACCAGATTAGCATTTCGAGTCCCAATCCTCAAGTTTCCTTTTATATGATAGATGAAATGACCGTGACGGGCATTATGATAAACATCTCGCATTTGCATTGATGAGACTTCTATGACGATCGGATATAACAACAAGATCTTCCTTATCACATGTTATGTCTTTGAGTTTTGAAAAAATCAATGCCATGAAACATCATTCTCGAAATCAACAATGCCCCAAGCAAGAGGATATATCGCATATTTGCATCGACATGTAGCAACAATCGCACCTCTATACTTTGCGATCCAAGAATGTGCCATCTACAACAAGTTAACCGGCGCATTGACGAGTGAAATCCATGAATGCAAGGTCCAAATGCTTTAAAAAAAAGGTACTTGAAGCGGTTATCGTCATCAAGCTCTAAATAGTACGATTTCGGGATTAGCAAGAGCCAAGTTGTGGAGATATGCGGGTAAACTAATATAACTATCCTCGGGCGAACCATGTATAAATTTAAAGCGGTTTCTCTACACCTCCTGCGCTTTTGATAACTCATTTGTATGCCAAAGTCATGATGAATGTCATTCATGAGATTTGTTGATCTGTACGTGGTGTTGGGATCTTTCAACTTATCCATGACATGTTTCCCAATGATCCACATTGTTGCTTTCCTATGATCATTGCGAGCCATACTTATAGAGCAAATATGTTCATATGTATATTTCCGAATCTAAAAAATAGTGACTTTTCATTGAACTTTGTTGCCTGCAAACGTCATTTGCATTTCTCATCGATGCATATAACTGTGTACACCTCTTTATTTGATTTTTTAAACTTGAATTCAAAATTATGCTTTAACGCAAGAAAATGTATGACTTCTTGAAGTTCTTTTTGGTATTGAATACTTGACCCGGTCAGAATCACCATCGTATCACATGCAACGATCGCTAATCAAAAGAAAAAAGGTGTTCACTTGTGATTGCATTTTCTTCTCTATAGCGTTGTACAGTCGGATGTTCAGGTGTAACATCATTACCTGGATTGTTTCCTGGAATAATCGCAACTCATTCCGATAACGCTTGGTCGTTATAATTTTCTTCCACCTCACAATAATGATCATTGTTTCATGTTGCATGTCAAAACCAACTACATTGTCTCCTCATGGTTCTTTGGTAATTGTTTGATTCATACTCATTTTACCCAATGGACCCTTTTCACAAGTGTTACATAAATTGGAGAAAGTTGGCCTTGTGTATTGACACCTAAAAATTATTTTAATCGTCTATCACAATTAATATGAACTGGAACTTTATCACAACCAACGGGGCAAGAAACCACATTTCAATTTCATAAAATGAAGAATCAACGTTGCAAAGATCTTGAAATTGAGAACATAACTCTTCATATGATATATCGAAAAGTGATTGGAAGACCTTCTACACCAATATTGCCATTATTTTCTTTCTTCCATACCCATTTGCCATCTTTGTTGACAAGTTTGCCAAAATAAAATACGATTACCCAAAATGGTGGAGTCATGCCTACACTTCAAAGAAAAAAAAAAAGTGTAAGAGAAAAACCATATTGTATATAAAAAACTATGCACTTTATGAAACAACTCAAGATAAAAAACAACCAAAAAACAACTAGAGTATTTAATGGTCTAAACGACCAAAAAACATTGAGAAAACAACATAGGAGTTGTTTAATGGTCTAAACGACAAAAAACAACAGGTCATTTTGTCGCGAAAAATTTATTAGGGTTTAGGTTCAACTTATTCATCGTAGTAATAATCAAAATATGTCAAAAACTTCAACCAATATGACAATGTAGAACTAATAGATAATACTTACCTCCAATAATTAGTCGAAATGCTCTAAGTTATAGAATCAACTAAAATTGAAGAAGGCTGGTTGTGTGAAATGAATGAGGGCTTCGACATCAATTTTATCAAAACAAAGAATGAGGTCAATTTTGTCAAAACAAAGAATGAGGTCAATTTTGTGCTTTAAAAATGTATAGAAGGGTATTTTAGTCTTTTTGAATGAAAAAGGCCATAAAAGTATGTTTTCTATAAGTAAAGCCAAATTTGTTGTTTGACCTAAAAAAAGGCCATTTATGAACTTACCCCGCCTTTATTGAGGACAAGTCGACCCAAAAGCGGTGCCGAGGATTGTGGACCTAAGCGGTTGGTCGATCCAAGTACTTTCCTAGCTTCCCATCCAGTCCATCTCTTGTAGTTAGGGATACAAATAAATCAACTTGACTCGCGAGCTATTCGGGTTTCGATTTGAATTTTTTTTTTTTATCCGTCGAGGCTTAATGAACCGAACTCGAGTCTAAAATCCGAGCTCTACTTTTAATCAAGCAAGAAACCCTAGGAGAAAATCATGCTACCATAGAGGACGAACTCGAGTTTGCGGATATTTGGTTCGAAGCTCGCAAACATGTTCGTTTATAGGCTTGAGCCTATGTTCAAGCTAGGCTCGCAAACATGTTCGTTTCTGTGCTCGTGAGCTGTGTTCGAACTTGATCTTTAACGAGCTCAAGTTTTCTTTGACGAGCTCGAATTCAAGCTCGAGCATTTAACGAGTCTAACAGCCGAACTCATTGATGCTTAAACGAGCCTTGAGCCGACCTCGAGCTAAGCTCGTCGAATACATGAAACAAGTTTTTACGAGCCGAGCTCAAACGGTTCGCGAACCAAATAATTTGCAAATGGCCGAGCTCGAGCTCAATTATGAAAGTTCACATCGAACTCGAGTGGAACTCAAACCTATCCACAACGAACCGAACTCGAGCATGTTCTTGTTTGGCTCGATTCGACTCATTTGTAGCCGTCTTTGCATTATAACTCTTCTTCTTAGGGTTGGCAACTTATGTCATCTTATACAGATTCATGTGTTATGTCGGGCATAAAATTCATGTTATCTTCTTCAAGTTTTCCTATTCTAACCCGACATATTTTATTAATTGTATTAGATTTTGCAAACCTAACCTGACCTGTGTTATTATTACTTTTCTGGTTGATCCAAAATGAATTGTATATTAATAAAATTTAAATGACTCATCTATTTATATAGGTTATATGACTCAACTGTAATCCAAAACTTATATTTACATATATTTGATGATTGTTTTAAAAATAAGTATGAGGTACTAATAATGAGACGCCTAAAAACAGGGTACCAAAAATGGTCACACTTTATGTACCAAAAATCAAATTATTCCTATTCTTATAATCATGAGTACAAAGGAAGTAATTAGTTCGTGGATATAAGAATTTATGTTTGCTAAATCAACAATCTCTATGTTTTGATTCAAGCTTGGCTCCATTTTATTTCCAGTGATAAAGAAAATCAATCAACGACTATCTGGGGCCACCACTTAGAGCTTTTGTCCTCAATCCCAGCATCCACTCCACCCATTTTCCCCTTCCTTTTGTTCTTTCCAAGAAAATAATTCCCCATTTTTCTGCATTTCCCATTTAACCAGCAATGCTGCCATTCAGATTCTTAAAGAAAAATACCCTTTTCTGAGCTCAGTTCTCATTGTCAGAAAGAAAAGGGAAAAAAAAAAAAAAAAAGCAAACTTTCTGGACTTGCATTTATATTTGCTTTATTTCTGGGGTGCTGCTGTTTGATGGTAATGAAGGCCAACGAGCTTTGTTGCTTCCAGTGGATTCCTCTCTGTAGTATTCTTCTACTAGCACCTTTTGTTTGCTCCAAGAACCATGGTAATTAAACTGACCATCTTTTAATTTGCACTTATTTTCTTAAATCTTCTTCCTTTGCTAGTTAACCATTTTCTTTTGTGCTGCTTGTAGTTGGATTGAAGAACATTTGATTTTGCAGCATAATTTTCTTTCGCTTGGGACAATAGTATGATTGATAATGTATGTTTTCAGGGTTTAATGAATGGGTGCTTTTGGTTAATTGTGCTATATTATTGTGAGTTGTGACTACAAATTATTGGTTTTGTGAAATGAGAGTGGACTCAAAGAAGAGGGCTAAATTTCAATTTTAGTCCTAACTATAGTGGAATGACTAATAGTCCTGTAGAAATCATAATTTACAAAAAAGTCATGTAACTTCCAAAAAAAACTCTCAACTTCAGTCATTTATTCGCCGGAAGTTGGAAAGTTTGAAAGAAAAATTAGTGTGTCCACTAAGGTGGAAACCAATTTCACTTATATGAACATCTCCAAGTGAGTTGGAATTTTGATTGGGATAAAAAATAAAAACTCATGAAAGAAAAACTTACTTAGAGGATATCCACATAAGCAAAATTGTAAGTTACATGACTTTTTGGCAAATTGTGGTTTCTGCAAGACTATTATAGCGAAACCCCTGTAGTTACAGGACCAAAATTGCAATTTAGCCCAAAGAAGATTATGTCATGGGATGACTGTGGCTGTTGGCAGTGATGGAGATGTAATTTCCGGTTGTCCTTAATGGGGTTGGTTATTTTTTCTTGTTTATGAAGAATGAGATGTAGTTTCCCAGTTGTCCTTAATGGGGATTGGTTATTTTTTCTTGTTTATGAAGAATTATAGCATGAAGTTTTTAGAATTTGGAAAATCAGTGACCTGTCGAACTCTTTTTTTCTATTGAATATTTCTCATTTGCATATAATTGAATTCAAGAAGGGGGCTTCATTGGAATAGAAAAGTGTACAGCTATACAAAGATAACAAATTAAAATTCACATATCTTATTATGTGACCCTCAATTATGATTCTTTTTCTTGAGTCTAGGTGTTACTGAATTGATGCAAGAGCTTGACTTCCAGACATTGAATTATTACAGCATGCCTCGAGCTTCATCTGCTGTCTGCTTCCTTGACTGTTACTATTTTCCTTGGTCAGTGTGTCATGAATGTTTGTTGTGTCAAATCTTACTTGAAAATGGAAAAACAGTTTTAAATGAATGTCCAAAGGCAACAAGGATTCAACAAGAAGGTTCTATTACCTGTCTTAGATCCCTTCTATACAATTTGCAATTAGGTAAAGCTTGTTAGGTGTGATTGGTTAACCTTTGCGTTCTGCCCCTTTCCATTATAGGAGAGAATAGTGTGAAAATTTTGTTTGAATAAATGAGAAAGAATTGAGAGTGTGATTGGATATCTGATGAATGGATAATTACAAAAAGTACCCTTGAGGTTTGATCTAATTACAAAAAAATCCTACTAACTTTCAAAATGACAAAAAGTACCTCTGAGGTTTGATTTAGTGTTATAATCAAGGGGCTAACTGTAATATTTTTATAAACATGAGGGGGGATTTTGAAATGTTTTTGGCTTATGAAGGGGTATATGTTAGACAGAATAAAACCTCATGGGTATTTTTTGTAATTTTGCAAGTTAGCTGGGTTTTTTTTGTAATTAGGTCAAACCTTAAGGGTACTTTTTGTAATTAAACCAATGACGAAAATGTGATGATGATAGCTGATGTGCCAGGTTTTTTAAGTATAATAGTGTTTGAATGCGATTGATGATTGAATAATTAAGAATGAATAGTGTATTTGTGATATGATTGTGTAATGATACAAGTGATGTGGTGTTTTTAAGGGCTAATTTATTAAACTAAAGCTATTTTAAAATCTATCTAACCAAGTAATGCCAAAAACAAAAAAATTTAGCACGTGAGGTGAAAACAGAGTTCTAAACTTTGTTTTCTCCATATTTAATTATTTTTATAAAAATTTTGAAAAACAGAGTTATGAACTATGTTTTCTCGGTTTTTCTTTTCTTTTTTTTTTTTTTTTTTTTCTGGAAATTTTAAATAACTCTGGTTTTTATAAATTTTTATAATTAATTTTCAAAAATAATTTTGTTTTTAACAAAAAGTTAATTTAATTGAATTTGTTACTTTACAAATTTGAAAATACATATATCATTTTTCGGATAAATGCAACTGATTTTTGCTCAAAATTTGAAAAAATGCCTAAATTTAGAATGGCTTTAAAAACACAATGGAATAGGAAAACATCAACTACATTACAACTGAAATCCAAATCATGTGTTTTAGGTTTTATTTGTAAATCAATACACTTGATGTTGTCCTATTCCATTTGTAATGGTTTTAGGTTTTATTTGTAAATCAATACACTTGATGTTTTCCTTCCAGTTGTGTTTTGAATTCATTCTAAATTCAAGCGTTTTTCAAAATTTTGAGCAAAAATCAATTGCACTTATCTGAAAAATTGTGTATGTATTTTCAAATTTGTAAAGTAAAAATTCAATTAATTTTTTTTTTCAGAGTTATAAACGCTGTTTTCTAAAATTTCCGAAAACAAAAAGAAAAACTGAGTTTAAACGTTTATAAAAAAGATTAAAAATTGAGAAAACAGAGTTTAGAACTCTGTTTTCACCTTGTATGTTAAATTTTTGTTTTTGGCATTACTTGGTTAAACAGATTTTTAAATAACTTTAGTTTAATAAATTAGCCTTTTTTTTATGTGAAAACATATTTTGATGTGACTGATGATTTGAAAAGTGAGAAAAGTGAATAGTGTATGTTTTGAAAAAATTTACAATCAAACGCATGTTGGGGCCAAAAAAATTTTTGAGTGAAATTTTGCAAAATTATTTTGCAACCAAGCACAGACTTACTGTTTCATCCATGTTATAGGAAATGCTGCAAATGATCTTCTCGATATCCTTAACAAGAATCGAACGCCCACAAGCTTGCTAATCTAAGCGATAATCCGGGCCTCGGGTGCATTGCTCTGCAGTATGCAGAACAATGCAAAGGCGAACTGCAGCCGCAACAATACCATACACTGTCGGCCAAAAGAAGACGACTTTACCGAAATTTTCGCTCCCAATTGCGGCGTTGAGCTCCCGACTTTTGGAACGATATCCGGCTACATTTTGGGGTGCCAACAGAAATATCTTCAGCCACAAGAAGCATTCTCACAAGTACTCGTTCAAGATCAGAAGACGCTATCTCTGTTGACAAATGGGACGTTTACTGAAGTGGGAGTGGGCATCATCGGCCGGCGTAAGCATAAAGGGCCTTACATTTGGTGTGTTTTGTTTAGCAATAGCAAGACAAAGACAACATTTGTTCTTGAAGATCTTGGTAAGGGAATTGAACAGAAGAGTGGGTGTTATAGTGGAGCAACCTTGGCTTGCAGTGGAGGACCCAAGAAATATGCTGTGGTAATGAATATATGGATACTTTTGCTCATTATTATTTTTTCATTTCAAGGTTTTTGTGAACATTGCTGATCTACTATAGCTTTGTTAGTGCTTGATAATCGAATTATAATGAACATTCAGTGGATTTTGCAGGTGATGGGCATTAGTGAAATTTCTAAATGCAAGCAATTTTCGTTTTTCAGACTACATTGTTTGGTACAATGGAAATATACTTTTAGGGTTTTTTTTAATAAGTTGGGAGTAGTGGTCGGAGGAGAGAGAATAAATTTCAAAGAAACTGAAAGATATGTTTTATTTAATGTGTTTTTAAAAGATTCTCTATCCCACATAGAAAACCAAAAGAAGCTTTATCCTCTTTATTAATGGAAGACCATTATGGGCTAGGCCAAGTGAATAAGGTGGCTCCGCTCACATATAGAGCTGGGCCAAATTTGCGATTTTAAGTGTTAATTCGTCAATTTGCCCCTTGTGCTACGCGGGAGATATGGGCTTGACCCAGTTTGTTTTGCCACTTTAAAACTAATTTTGTGACTTGGTCTTTTAGCTTTAACCGATTTTGACCAATTATTTACATTATCTGCTAATTCAAAATCGGTTCATAACATATTGATCCTATCCTTTAATGGTTGTTCCTATTTATCTGAAAATAAAAAAGGCAAAAACTCATGTAGGAGATGTCTTACGTCTTAATCCGTAAGAGGGATCTTATTTGACCATGGATCTGTTGACCAGGCCCACGGGTCAAAGACTCCCTCTTTTTTTTTTTTTCCCCATTTTTCATCCGATTAAAGTAACAGTTTTATGAGAAAAAAGTATCAGTTATTTTAGATAAAGTATCATATTTTTTAATATAGCCACAAATTATGATTACATTATATTGAAGGAAAAATAAATATATCAGAGTTAAAGTAATACCTTTATGAGTAAAATATCATGTTTTAAGAGTAGAATTATCTTGTTTTTTTAAATAAAGTATTATATTTTTAATAATAAAGACAAAGAAAGATGAATAATAAATATGATAGAGTTAAATTAATACTTTTATTAGTTAAAATATTTGTTTTTTGAGATAAAGTAACATATTTTTTTTAATATAGTCACAAATTATGAATATATTACAATAAATATATATATAACAGATTAAAGTAACACTTTTATACGTTAAAGTATCTATTTTTTGAGATAAAGTATCATGTTTTTTAATATAGTCACAAATTAGAAATGAAGGAAGAAGGAAAAATAAAAAATAAATATGATATAGTTAAAGTAACACTTTAATAAGTAAAAGTATCCGTTTGTTGAGATAAAATATCATATTTCTTAATACAGTTACAAACTAGGAACAAAAAAAGAGGAAAAATAAAAAATAAATATGATGTAGTTAAAGTAACACTTTTATAAGTATCTATTTATTGAGATAATGTATCATGTTTTTAATAGACTTGGGTTCGATTCTTAGCCTTTGCATTTAGAGGCGTTTTCATTTTTAATTACCATGTGTATTTATGAATGGTTTACATACATGGTTATACTAAAATTGCACAACAAACACTAGTGGTGTAGTAGTAGAATACCACCTACGTCTCCATAGGCGCGGGTTCGATTCTGTGGAGCGTTGAATCGAAATATTTTTTTAAATAACATGTGTGTTTGGACGGGCGTGTAGGTGTAGGATCTGTCTTACGGAATAGGATCCGTGAAACGGTCCTACAAGAGACCTATTCAAATAAAAATCGATTCTAAACTTTAGATCGGAAAACGAGCATCAATTTTTAAAAATAATGCTTCTTATTTTTTATTGAAATCCGTTGGTAGTGGGTTTACTAATACCCCTCACATAGTTGAATACAAGAGAGAGGAAAATCATCTTTCTTCTTCATTTTTACGCACCTTTCAATTTTGCTAGGTTACCCAAATATTTCGCCATTAAAACTGTTGAATCTTGGAGGGATTAAGTAAATTTCTTAAGGGCGAGTGCATTCTTGCACTCAGACTACATTAGACTCATTGCATTTTTCTTCTCGTTGGTTTTTCTGGTTTGCTCGCTACTCTCTATTTATCACATCAATCTTAAGGAATTTACATGGCGTCCGAGCAAACTGATAAAATCGCACCTCTTACTACCACCGAAACTCACTTCACTTCCATCACAGACATCAACACGCCTACAACCTCTTCTCCAACGGGAACAGTGCCTTCCATTCATACGCCCGTGTTCCCATTCGCCAAACTATTTTGGGATTGGGAACTACTATCGATGGGAGGTGACGGATGACAAGGATATCAAGATGCAGATTGTAGGTCCCAAGAGTTGATAAGTAAAGTTTAGAAGGGGGTATTGAATAAATTTTACCAACTTTTAGATTTTAGTCCTTTTAACAATTTCAGAGTTGACTCAAGTCAGTTAAGTCCTTGAGGGACAGCTAGGTTGTCGTACACAACAAAATTACCCACTCAACAGACTCGACTGAGTTGTTGATAGTATACTTAGCTGTTTCAGCTAACACTTTAGAATTAATCAGTGGACTTAATTTTTCAACAGCGGAAGACTTTCATCCTTAGTTTTAGAATATGTTTTTCAACACTTGTTTTAGCAGGGTTATTATCAGTAGACTTAAGCAATTTAACTATCATCAGATAAAAAGATAATGCAAGAAAGTAAGTGTGCTGAAAGTAAATAAACACAAGCAATTATAGTGGTTCGAGGATGTGGTAATTCCTCTAATCTACTATTCTCCAACCCCTGGAGGAATCCACAAAGTAACTTGACTTGGTTACAAAATGGTTGTGATCCGAGTCGGGTTTAATCACACAACTAGCTTGCTCGGGACTCGGCTTCTTCACAAGACAATTTGCCCTCGCTACTTCAGCCTTCCTTCAAACCTTTGGACTTGATCACTTAGCCCTCCAACAAGGTTTAAAACACGATTCGATCCGGAACCTTACACCTCCTTCAATCTTGAAGAGTAGACCTTTTATTCTTGATAACAAGTTTCATCTTCAATCGATGAAGTTGTCTTCCTTCACCTTTGAGTGTGTTGGATCGATTTTCTTCGAGTTTAGGCTTGAGGATTTTCTTTGAATACTTAAGAGATTTTGCTTTTCGGGTTATTTGCTTGAATGCTTGAGTGTGTCGATTGCATAAGTTGCTAGGTTCATTCTCTCTCGTGTATTCCTCGAGTCTTTTATAGTGTAGGTTCAAAAATATGTCCATTGAAGAAAGACATATTTTCAAACTACACTTCATAAGGTTATTGGCTTGTCTTGTCTTGCGACATGGGTGAAGACCGTACGCTTGAATTTAAAGCTCTACAACCTTTTCTTAAACTCGCGAGAATTTTAGGTACATCCCATTGGCTCCTTGTTTTTGCACTCTTCAAAAAACAACTTTATTCTGGGCGATCGACACATGCCTATTTCAAGCAAAACCTTGACTTTGCTTGACAATTGATCTCTTTCGGCCTTCTTTGATCCTCGTCTCTTACCGCAATATCCCCGAGACAGATCGGTTCCCATGATTTAGGAATGACTTTTCTTGTCGGTCGGTGGTCGAGACAACTTTTCTATCAGTTGACTGATTCTTCACTTCACTCCATCTGTCACACAACTAGGTCTTCTCTTCGATCTTCAGTCGAGTTTTATAATCTTCAACTTGGTTGCCTTCAACTTAGCTAATAGAACCCTATTTATTAAAAGTTGAATCACATTTGAATTGGGGTGCCAACTTCCTAATCTAAGTTTTACATAGTATCATCAAAATCTATACATAAATTTTCCCAATCATTTCCTCCTTTTGATGAGCCAAAACTTAAATAAATAGCAAAGTAAATTGTGCATAAAATAAAGAATGATTGTATTTGAATATGTCATTTTATTGAACATATCATTCTTTGCACTTTACAACGCTTTTACAATGTATAAATCTTTACAAGGTATCAGATCATAAATTATCTCAGAGCATATACAGAGTACTTACAAGTGTGTGTATTTACAATTAAGTACAATACAACATGAAGGTGTTCAGCCGTCTTCATCGCATCGACTGCTTTCTTCTTCGCTCAACATCCTCCTCTGCTCTCCTTCTATCCTCTTCTGCTCTCCTTCTATCCTCTTCTGCTCTTTTCCTCTTTTTATCTTTCTCATCTCTCTTCTTCTTTTCGTAGGCCTTTTTTGCAGCAAGGTCCTCCCTCTGCTGTCTTTCTTTCCATTCGCGATGTAGCCTAGCATTTTCTTCTTCTTGCCTTCTTCTAGCTTTCTCATTCCTTCTGTTCACATCTCTGTTAGATAGTTCGTCCAACCCAACCCAGTAGATCGGCCTTTCTTCTGGGGATCTCCATAACGAACATCTTTAAGCCTTGGCTACGGTGGAGTACCTCTGCCTCTTCTATCTTCACCAATCCATCCCTTTCCCCTTCCAGAGTCTGCTCTTCTTCTGGGAGTGTACTGCACGGGTTGTGTCCTTGAAGTTTCTTGACTACTCGATGTCTGGCCGCTTCTCGGTACATTTAACATAAAGACTAAACCATTTTCCTAGTACAAGTCCCATGCATCTGGTAGAGTCATTCCTTTAAAATATCCTTCTAATGCAAACATTTGGAATTCCTCCAAGGACCTTGGCTCGATCCGCATCCGGGATGCCTAACTCCGATGGGGCTTCACCATCGAGGAGTCTTTTAATAATCCAGCTAGGGGGCCATCGTACTTTGCTTTTAAGCTTTCTATGCTACCATGATGCTTCTCTTCTACCTTGGCAAAGTCAGCTTCTATCTCAGCTCTTGTCTTCTTGAATGCTAAGTAAGCTTTCTCTTCAGCTGACAGGCCTTGGGGTAGCTGGCTTACGATTGAGGCGGTGATTGAGCCAAGTTCAGGGTTTTTTGCAAGCATAATCTTGGGAGTGGTTTCTTCATCTCACTTCCGCTTTGCCTTCCCTCTTATTACTATCTTCCCCTTTTTGGCATCATCACTAGGAGGAGAGTCAACTCACATGATAAGATCTAGTTTCTTGTTAGGCATGTCCATCTTCTCATGACTGTCGGAGTGTGCTGTTTTAAACTCTGATCGCAGAGCCTTCATCTCAGCTGTTATCAGTTTCATCTCTGTTTGTATCACCATCATTTTTGTTCTCATGGTGGCTTGTTTTAGGAAGGTCCGCTTTATGTTGTGCTTTCAAAGAACTCCGTATCCGTTTTTGTACGATCGTTGGTCCATCCCGAAGATGTGATCTCTCTGTCTCTGTTGAAACTTGGCGTTCTCTGCGCTCCAAATTACCATATTGGCAAATAGAGACTTGAAATATGTAACTTGCTCATGCACGAGTGCTTTTATTTGGGTTGTCCATTCCCTTATCCTCAATACTGAGTTCCTCGGATATCTACCGTGATCGTTGCATCTATGTAGTCCCCGGTTGGTTTAGTCCGCAAATCCTCTTTCCATGTTCTCAATTTCAGCAAAGAGATGGCCTTGAAAGCTTTTAAGTCGGCTACATCGATCGCTCCTCATGCCATACAACATCAAAATCCAAACCGAACGATACTATTGTATGACCATCCCGGAGTTCTAATCTCTTCAAAACAGGATGTGAACAAAGTATATCTTGCACTTTCGGTAGTAGACTATATCTCCAAAGTACTTCCGCCACAAACGGAAGAAGTACTCTAAAAAAGATCTTCGGGAAAATGGGAATTTCTCCCTTTTCCGGGAGCTTTACCCTTTTCCCTTAAGTGTTCTTCAGCTCTGTGTGCCTCAATTTGCTTCGGCGTCTCGGCATCTTCTGCACCGGTGTGTTAGCTTTCTTGGCGGTGACCCTCCCTACGTCTTAATAGCGTCGTTGGCATCAGTTGGTTCTTCCTTATGAGTAGTCTGTTCCTCAGCTGGTTCATCAGCGTCATGGGATGGTGATGGCACCATATGAGGTGGGCCATCAACCAATGTGAATTTTTTGAAGGAAACTTTCTCACTCGCCTTTCTTCGCTGTGCCAATGCCTCCTCAACAGCTGGTCCTCTTCAGGTTTGTCTTCAGGGATAGACTCAGCTTCGTCATCTGTATCTAAGAATTCCAAGGAGACATTTTCCTGAGAGTCATGTAAGACACTTGTTTCCTCATGTTCAACAGCATCTTCTTGAGGGGCAGACACTTCTTCTTCACCTTTCTTACCCATGGAAGTCTCAACCTCCACTGGGCTTTCATTACCTTCAATAGTCTCAACCACTGATGGGCCTTGTACATTCTCTTGTGCAATCTTAACCGCAACAGGGTCTTCAACAATCCCTTTAGCAAACAGAGCTGCTTTAGGGTCTTCGGTGGCATTCTTTGAGGTCTCAACCTCTAGGATTGCACTTTCAGAGCTAGGAGTCTCAACTCCCATGGCTTTCTTCCCATCCTTTGCCTTGGGCCGCATCGTGACTTCATTGGGCCTGCAATGCGGTGGGATTTTGAGACGATCAACCGCCGGCGTCATCAACCCCCTCTTTTGTACATTGATGTTCTCATCTACACCTCCAAACTTCATTTGAATAGTGCCTCCCACAACCTTCTCCTCGCCCTACATTTGTGGTGATTTGATTTACCCTCATCCTGGCGCACCAGTTGAGACTCGAACAACAGGGTCACTGGAAACCTGAGACTCGACTTCTTTTCCAAGTGAGTGTTCAGCCGACAGGGCAGGTATCTCAACACCTTCTTCAGGGGTATGCTTGGCTAAGGTGCTCTTTTCTTCTGCATCCTTAGCTTTATCGCCAACCTTCTTGGTATCTTGTCCATCAGAGTGCACTGGTGAGGTAGTAGCATCGATTACCATCACCATCTCCAAAATATCTTGGCTAGGAGATATTAGAATAGAAGATGACTCTCCTGGGCCCTTCAACAATGTCTTCTCGTGTAGTTCTTTGGACTCTTTAATTGCTTGTCTAAACTCAGTCCTCTCTACTGCATCAGCAGATTTCAGCTCTTCTACGTCACTGTCACTGCTAGAGGCTAGCTGTAAGGCATGTTCGGGAGCGTCTGTGAAGAAACAGTTGTGAGGCTTATGAGATTCTTCAATAGATTTTGCCTTGGCTTTCTCCTCGTCCTTTTTCTGATAGAGAATGGCTGTGCAAAAATCTTGATCGAGTGCGGAACTAATAACAATGTTCCCCAGGAAGCTCAACAACTTTTCTTCTTCTTCAATAAATTCTGGACTTTGGAATTGATGCCTGGCATAACTCAGTTTCCAAGCCCTCCAAATCCTTAGCCTGTCCTGAATGTCTGGATATACATGAGACAACATTATTAAATCATCATCCTCCAGCATTGGCTCAGGGGGAGCCCTCTCATCCTCAGCTGTCTCGCATCAGTCTTGGTCGGTTGTGATGATTTTGTTTTCTTGATTGTCTTTCTAACTATTGTCTCCTTTGGACTCTGTTGTGCATCGACAATAGTCTCTTCCACACGTAATTGGAATCTTCTTTTCTTCTATATCACAGTCTCTCAGTTGTTGCTCATCCATAAGACTTGAGCACAATAGCTTCCTGCAACCATGTACTCTGGTTCAGCTGTGGATGTAGCTATTGAATTTTGTTTCTTGCTGAACTAAGAAACCAACATATTTCCAAGAATTTGACAGTTACCTGATGTACTTTTCCTGTCCACTCTACATCCAGCATAGTCTGAGTCGAGTAGCCAACTAGCTTGAATCCTCCATCCTTTAGATACCATAAGCCAATGGCATTCCTTCAAATACCTTAAGTTTCTCTTGGCTGCAGTCATGTGACTTTCCTTTGGTGAAGATTATAATCTAGCTCATACACCTACATCAAAGGTGATGTCCGGCCTACTTGTTGTCAAATAGAGCAATGATCCAATAAGGCTCTATATCTGATTTGATCAACAGCTTTGCCTTCTGCATCCATGTCCATTTTGACTGACGTATTCATGGGAATCTTCACAGATGACTTCTCTTACATACCAAATTTCTTCATTTAATCTCTGGTATATTTGGTTTAACTTATGAAGGTTCCATCCTTCATTTTTGACTTGAAGAGACTAGGAAGAAAGTCGGCTCTCCCATCATACTCATCTCAAATTTCCCATGCATGAGATTTGAGAATTTGTCACACATCTCTTTGTTTGTGGATCCAAAGATGATGTCATCCACATAAATTTGAACAAGCAGTATACTCTCCCCATCTTGAATTCTAAAGAGTTCCTATCAACCTTGCCCTTGGTGATTCCATTGATAATAAGAAACCGAGACAATGTATCTACCAGGCTCTTGGTGCTTGTTTCAATCCATACAATGCCTTTTTGAGCTTATAGAATTTATCTCAAAGTAGTTTTTGCTCAAAACCCGGAGGTTGCTCTTCATAGACTTCTCTTTCCAAAAGTCCATTCAAAAATGCACTCTTCACATCCATTTGATAAACAGTGAATTCTTGTGTGCAACATAAGCAAGAAATATCCTAATTGATTCCAATCTTGCAACAGGTGCAAATGTTTCATCAAAATCTATGCCCTTCTCTTGGCAATACACTTTGGCTACCAATCTTGCTTTGTTTCTTACTACAAATCCTTCTTCATTAATCTTGTTTCTAAATACTCATTTAGTACCAATAACATATTGGTGGGTAGGCCTTTGAACTAATTTCCAAACCTTGTTTCTTTCAAATTGATTCAGCTCGTCATGCATAGCTAGAATCCAATGTGTGTCATCCAATGCTTGTGACACATCTTTAGGCTCTATTTGGGAAAGGAAACAAATGAACATAACTTCATGTTGAGTCCTAGATCTAGTTCTTACTCTTTCTCTAACATCTCCAATGATAAGCTCTAGAGGATGGTCTCTCAGCCATCTTACATCTGGTTGGAGTAAGTCTGTTGGATTCAGTCGTCTCGCAACTAAGTTGTCTTCAACAGCTTCCTCATCATCATTCAATTGCAGACTTTCCAGCTGTCTCTGAGATTCAACTATCTCATCTTCATCAGGGTTGAGTCTTCTTATACCTGCCTCAACATAAGGACCCTTCTGAACAGTTGGCTAATTCATCTTGTCAGCTAACTCATGTATGCCTTCTCCATTGACATTAGGTTCATCAAAAACCACATAGACAGACTCTTCTGTGACTATAGTCCTCTTGTTCAGCACTCTAAAAGCTTTACTCTCAGCTGAGTATCCCAAAAAGATACCTTCATCAGCTTTAGCATCAAAAGCTTTCAAGTTGTCCTTGCCATTGTTGTGAATGAAGCACTTATATCCAAAGATATGAAAATATCCAATATTTGGCTTTCTCCGCATCCCAAATTTCATAAAGGGTTTTGGATGTTTGCACATTGATCATACACCTATTCCGAGTGTAGCAAAGTATTAATGGCTTGACCCCAAAATCTCTTAGGCAATCCAGCTTCATCTAACATGGTCTTCGCAGCTTCCTTGAGGGTTTTGTTCCTTCTTTCACCACTCCATTCTAGTGTGGAGTTTTGCAGATTGATAACTCATGAGCAATATCATTTTGTATGCAATCGAGTAATAATCCAATTGACAAACTAAGTTCCTCGTCGGATCTTATCTTTATAATGGTTTGACTCTTTTCATTTTGAACACTTCTCATCAATGGAGGAGCTTCTGCATGGTTTCATTCTTTTTACACATAAAGATTATCCATGTGTATCTTGAATAATCATCCACCACCACTAAGGTGTATTTCTTTCCAGCGATCTTTGGTGATTCAACATGACCAAACAAATCTTTATGCAATAAGTGCAATATCCTGGTTGAAGAAGGACTTGTCTTGTCCTTAAAAGAAAACTTTATTTGTTTTCCCATCGACATGAATCACAAATGCTTTCCTTCTTGTACCTTTGAGTCGAGGCAATCCTTCCACAAGATGACTCCTTGCAAGCTTATTGATTGTCTTGAAATTGGGTGACTCGAACTTCTTGTCCCACAACCAACTTGATTCGGTTGTACTATTTGCTAGCAGACATGTGGTTGGTGTAGATTGATTGACCAATACACTACATACATATTTTTTCGCTTTGATCCTTGTAGCACAATTTCATTTGATTCAGCATATTTGATTTAGCAAATGTTGGGAAATTTATTGTTTAGATTTTGATGAATGCCATGTAAAACTTAGATTAGAAAGTTGGCACCCCATTTTCCTTGTAATTCTTATCATAATAGATAGAAATTTGTATAAGCCGAGTCAAGTCAACTATGCCTGGAAATACAAAAGTCAATCAAGATGTGAAGTGAAGACTCGCCGAGGAACAATGAATATGGCCAAGAAATAAGACCAAGGACTCAAGGAATCGATGAAGGAGTATCGGTTTGAGAGACAGTTGTGAGAAAAATCGATTAAGTCAACCAAGAAGCCAAGTCAAGTTGAAGTGACAGATGAGTCTTTCAATCATTGTAGCAGACTCAAGTCACCTAGGGAAAAGGCAAGCAAAAGGGGTTAATCGAAACGAATCCGTTGCACAAAAGTCAAGAACATTACTTAAATAAGTAATACTTCCATGTCGCTTGCCATGTCTTAAAGTGCTCGATCCCAGGAAGCGTGCAAAGGAATAGACAATGGGAAGACGCACTCGTCGTGTCGAACCCGAAAAGCTGGACATTCATTTAATATGAGAAAAGGTCTACATCTCAAGATTGAAGACCAAAGAAAAGACAAGCCAACGAACACAAATGACTTTTGAAAATTTTATCTGGGCAAGTGATTTTAGAAAAGTTCACTATAAAAGGTGAGGAATCACTTTGAGAAAAGGTTACCTTGCATACCCGAGATAACGAGCATTATTCAAATCGTAACCCTGCAAAATATTCTCAAGTTATTCAAGCAAAATCCTCAAGCCAAAATCTCAAGGAAATCGATCCAACACTAAGCTGAAGGAAAGACAACTTCAAACTGTTGAAGAGGAAACGTTTGAAGAATCAAAAGGGGTCTACTTTCCAAGGAGGATTGTAGGAAGGTTCAAGGTCGAACCATTCTCAAGTTATTGAAGGGCTTCGTGATCAAATCCAAGAAGCTTGAGAAAGTGAGCGGAAGTAGCAAGGCGGCGCCGCCTGTGAAATCGCCGAGTCGGACGAGAAGCTTGGTGAGTGATCAAGGCATCTCCAGGATCGAGTCCCAAAGGAGCAAGTCAACTGTGTGATCAAGACTTGTATCTGGACTGATAACCACTTTGTACTCTAATCATTACTTAGTGGATTCCTCCAAGAGTTGGAGAAGAAGAATTACCCCATCTTCGAACCTTTATAAAAATTATTGTGTCATTTACGTTTTAGCATTTTATTTCTGCATATCACTTTATATCTGCTGATAATTTGCTATCCAACTGATAATTAACAAAGTGCTAAAATCAAGTGTTAAAACAAACTTAAATCAAATTCAAGGGTGTTAAGTCTTCCATTTGAAAATCTCATCACGGACCAAGTTAAGGTTTAGTCTAAATAGCTGATTTATTCTATCAACAGCTCTTTCGAGTCTATTGAGTGGCTAACTCTGCTGATTAACTAATTTCGCTGTCCATCAAGGACTTAGCTGTGTAATTAACTCTGTAATATTTTAAAAGGACTAAAATCGAAAAGTTGGTAAGGTTTATTCAACCCCCCCTTCTAAACCTTACTCACACCCCTTGGGACCTACAAGTGGTATCAGAGCGGTTGGTTCATTGAGCCTTCCGCATTGGTTACTGAACTAGATCTCCAATCTTTCAAAGAAGATTTTTAACACTTGTTCTTTCAAAAGCCATTTTTATTCAGCAAAGTTATTATCATGGAAGCAAATTTGACACGCATTCATATGTTCACTATTGAGGAGTTCGATGTTTGGAAAATTCGTATGCGAGGCTCATCTATCTCGCTTTTACAATACGCGAGATGTGGTGTAGTGATAGAGGATGGGCCGGCTGCAAATATTGAAAGTGAACACACCAGTGCAAGGAGAATTCGATTTGGTGAAGAGAAGAAGGTTGTGGTTTGAAGCGAAAGACCGACCTTTAGTTGAAAAACTAAGGATTTGAATGGACCATGATGATGAGAAAGAGATACAACTTTGTTGGGAAATTTATTTGGATTTTGATGAATGCCTTGTAATACTTAGACTAGAAAGTTGGCACCCCATTTTCCTTGTAATTCATATTGTAATAGATAGGCCGCATGAGTGAGTCAAGTCGCCTATGCCTGGATATACAAGAAGTCAATCAAGAATAGGATGGAGACTCCACTGAGAAGCAGCTGAGTGTGGCAAGGAAGAGATGTCAATAACTCGACTGAAGGAGTATCAGTTGGGACACAACTGTATGAAGAGTCAATCAAGTCAACTCAAGAAGCCAAGTCTCAAAGTTGAAGTGACAGATGAGTCATCCATTGACTGGAAGCTAACTCGAAGTCACCTGGGGAATTAAGGACTGCAATCAAGTCAAGACGACTGAAAAGAATCCGTTTCACAATAGTCAAGGAAGTTACTTAAATAAGTAATACTTCCATGCTGCCATGTCTTAAAGTGCTCAGTCCCAGAAGCGTGCAAAAGGAATAAACCAATGGGAAGCACCGCACCTCGTGTCGAGTCCGAAAAATTTGGACATTCATTTAATACGAGGAAAGGTCTACATCTCAAGATTGAAGACCAAGAAAAGACAAGCCAACGAACACAAGTGACTTTTGAAAATCGCCTATCTCTTCAACGGGTGATTTTTGAAAGTGCACTATAAAAGGGTGAGGAATCAATTTGAGAAAAGGTTACCTTGCATACCGATAATCAAGAAATTATTCAAATCAGAATTTGCAAAAATACTCTCAAGTTATTCAAGCAAATCCTCAAGCCCTAAAACTCGAAGGAAATCGATCCAACACCGAAATTTTGTGAAGGAAAGACAACTTCAAAATGTTGAAGAGGAAACTTTTGAAGAAGAAAAAGAGGTCTACTTTCCAAGGAGGATTGTAGAAAGGTTCAAGGTCGAACCGGTCTCAAGTTATTGGAGGGCTTCGTGATCAAATCCAAGAAGCTTGAGCAAATGAGCTAAAGTAAGTAACAATGCAACCGCTTTGTGAAGAAAGCCTGAGTCGGACGAAGCCAACCGGGAGTGATCAAGGCATCTCCGTGATCGAGTCCCAAAGGAGCAAGTCAATTTGTGTGATCAAAACTTGTATCACGGATCGTTAACCACTTTGTACTCGATCAATACTTAGTGGATTCTTCCGAGAAGTTGGAGAAGAGAGAGAGAGTAGAAAAATTACCCCATCTTGAACCTCTATAAAAATTATTATGTCATTTACATTTTAGCATTTTATTTCGCATATCACTTTATATCTGCGATAATTTGCTATCCAACCGATAATTAACAAAGTGCTAAAATCAAGTGTTAAAACAAACTTAAATCAAATTCAAGGGTGTTAAGTCTTCCAATGAAAATCTCATCACAACCAAGTTAAGGTTTAGTCTAAATAGTGAGTTATTCTATCAACGGCTCTTTCGAGTGTTGAGTGGCTAACTCTATTTGATTAACTAATTTTTGTCCATCAAGGACTTTGTGTAATTAACTCTGTAATATTTTAAAAGGACTAAAATCGAAAAGTTGGTAAGGTTTATTCAACCCCCTTCTAAACCTTACTCACACCCTTGGGACCTACAAGTGGTATCGGAGCGGTTGGTTCATTGAGCTTCCTTCCGGATCAGTTCTTGAACTAGATCTCCAATCTTTCAAAGAAGATTTTTAACACTTGTTCTTTCAAAAGCCATTTTTATTGACAAAGTTATTATCATGGAAGCAAATTTGACACGCATTCATATGTTCACTATTGAGGAGTTCGATGATTTGGAAAATTCGTATGCGAGCTCATCTATCGCTTTACAAGACGAGATGTGGTGGTGATAGAGGATGGGCCACCGCAAATATTGAAAGTGAACACAAACAGTGAGGAGGAAGCATTTGCGGTGAAGGAGAAGAAGAAGCGTAGGTCAAGCAAGACCCGGACCTTAGTTGAAAAACCAATTTGAATGGACGATGATGATGAAAAGAGATACAACTTTGTTGGGAAATTTATTTGGATTTTGATGAATGCCTTGTAATACTTAGACTAGAAAGTTGGCACCCCATTTTCCTTGTAATCATTTGTAATAGATAGGGCTGCATGAGCCGAGTCAAGTCGGATATGCCTGGATATACAAGAAGTCAATTGAAGAATAGGATGGAGACTCCGAGAAGCGGTGAGTGTGGCAAGGAAGAGATGTCAATAACTGTTGAAGGAGTATCGGTTGGGACACGGTTTGTATGAAGAGTCAATCAAGTCAACTCAAGAAGCAAGTCTCAAAGTTGAAATGACAGATGAGTCATCCATTATTTCGCAAGCTAACTCGAAGTCACCTGGGGAATTAAGGATCGCAATCAAGTCAAGCGGTAGAAAAGAATCCGTTTCACGAGAGTCGAGGAAGTTACTTAAATAAGTAATACTTCCATGCTTTGCCATGTCTTAAAGTGCTCGATCCAGCGAAGCGTGCAAAAGGAATAAACCAATGGGAAGCACTTTGCACCTCGTGTCGGTCGAAAAATTTGGACATTCATTTAATACGAGGAAAGGTCTACATCTCAAGATTGAAGACCAAGAAAAGACAAGCCAAGCGAACACAAGTGACTTTTGAAAATCGGCTATCTCTTCAACGGGCGTGATTTTTGAAAGTGCACTATAAAAGGGTGAGGAGTCACTTTGAGAAAAGGTTACCTTGCATACCTGATAATCAAGAAATTATTCAAACTGTAACTTGCAAAAATACTCTCAAGTTATTCAAGCAAATCCTCAAGCCTAAAACTCGAAGGAAATCGATCCAACACTGAGTTGTGAAGGAAAGACAACTTCAAACTGTTGAAGAGGAAACTTTTGAAGAAGAAAAAGAGGTCTACTTTCCAAGTAGGATTGTAGAAAGGTTCAAGGTCGAACCAGTCTCAAGTTATTGGAGGGCTTCGTGATCAAATCCAAGAAGCTTGTGCAAATGAGCTGAAGTGACAAGGCAACCGCCCCGTGAAGAAGAAGTTCGAGTCGGACGAGAAGCTTGGTGAGTGATCAAGGCATCTCGGATCGAGTCCCAAAGGAGCAAGTCATTTGTGTGATCAAGCACTTGTATCCGGATTGTTAACCACTTTGTACTACGATCAATACTTAGTGGATTCTCCAGGAGTTGGAGAAAGAGAGGAGTAGAAAAATTACCCCATCTTGAACCTCTATAAAAATTATTATGTCATTTACATTTCAAAGCATTTTATTTTGCATATCACTTTATATCTTCACGATAATTTGCTATCCAACTCGATAATTAACAAAGTGCTAAAATCAAATGTTAAAACAAACTTAAATCAAATTCAAGGGTGTTAAGTCTTTTTTGAAAATCTCATCACGGACCAAGTTAAGGTTTAGTCTAAATAGTGAGTTATTCTATCAACACTCTTTCGAGTCTGTTGAGTGGCTAACTCTCTTTGATTAACTAACTTCCCATTTGTCCATCAAGGACTTATTTGTGTAATTAACTCTGTAATAGTTTAAAAGGACTAAAATCAAAAAGTTGGTAATGTTTATTCAACCCCCTTCTAAACCTTACTCACACCCTTGGGACCTACAAGTGGTATCAGAGCGGTTGGTTCATTGAGCCTTCCATGGTTAGTTCTTGAACTAGATCTCCAATCTTTCAAAGAAGATTTTTAACACTTGTTCTTTCAATAGCCATTTTTATTCAACAAAGTTATTATCATGGAAGCAAATTTGACACGCATTCATATGTTCACTATTGAGAAGTTCGATGGTTGGAAAATTCGTATGCGAGGCTCATCTATCGCTTTACTTTACAAGACGAGATGTGGTGGTGATAGAAGGATGGGCCAGCTGCAAATATTGAAAGTGAACACAAGCGCAAGGAAGCATTGCGGTGAAGGAGAAGAAGTCGCATGGTGAGCAAGACCACTTAGTTGAAAAACCAAGAATTTGAATGGACCAGTGATGTGAGAAAAGATACAACTTTGTTGGGAAATTTATTTGGATTTTGATGAATTACACCTCATTTTCCTTGTAATTCATATTGTAATAGATAATTTGCATGAGTGAGTCAAGTCGGCTATGCCTGGATATACAAGAAGTCAATGAAGAATAGGATGGAGACTCATTTGAGAAGCGGTGAGTGTGGCAAGGAAGAGATGTCAATGACTCGACTGAAGGAGTATCAGGTGGGACACAACTGTATGAAGAGTCAAGTTAATGTTTAGACTAAATAGCTGAGTTATTCTATCAACAACTCAATCGAGTCTGTTGAGTGGCTAACTCTGCTGATTAACTAACTTAGCTGTCCCTCAAGGACTTAGCTGTGTATTTAACTCTGTAATATTTTTAAAAGGACTAAACTCAAGAAGTTGGCAAGGTTTATTCAACCCCCCTTCTAAACCTTACTCATACCCCTTGGGACCTACAAGTGGTATCAGAGCGGTTGGTTCATTGAGCCTTCCACACTGGTTACTGAACTAGATCTCCAATCTTTCAAAGAAATTCTTTTTACACTTGTTCTTCCAAAAGTTTTTTTTTCAAAGTTATTATCATGGAAGCAAATTTGACACGCATTCCCATGTTCACTATTGAGGAGTTTGATGAGTGGAAAATTCGTATGCAGGTTCATCTATCTGCTTTACATGACGAAATGTGGCTAGTGATAGAGAAAGCGCCACTGCAAATATTGAAAGTGAACACAATTGCAAGAAGAACAGCTGCTGCCGAAGGAGAAGAAGTTGTAGTGAAGCAAGACCAACCTTAGTTGAAAAACCAAGAATTTGAATGGACCAATGATGATGAGAAAGAGATACAACTTGGACAACGTGGCCAAGGACATTCTCTACAAGACTCGGACAAAGCAATGTTCAATAAAGTCAAGTCATGCAAAACGAAAAAGAAATGCAGGATAAATTGACATTAATTTGTGAAGGATTAGGGCAAATTAAAGAAAACAAATTATCTGTTGTTGTTCAAAAATTTGAAAACTTTAAAATGCTTTGGTGAGACAATGGAATTTGAAAACTACAAAAACTTGGAAAAAAGAATCGAGAAGGAGATTATGAAATTATTCTCAGTGAATGTGAAATGAAGACCAAGGCGCTCGATGGACCTATCAAAAACATCCAATCATGAATTTTGATGAATTTGGTGAGAAGAAAGGATCAAGAGGAAACAAGCGTACCCCAAAACAATCGCACTTATAGTTAAGGATGGGAAGAGAGTCAAGTCAAGGAAGCCTTTGACCAGGAGGAAATTGCCTTGATGGTTAAAAGATTCAACAAGTTCTTCAACAAGAACTATAAAAGAAACAAGGGTGAATCCTCCGGAGACATTGACTCCCTCCAAGTCAAGGAAGATAGGACACCCAAGAGAGTTGAACATCAAAAGGTTGAATACGAGAGGCGATAATCCAAGAATGGAAAGAGTTTGATCAAAGAGTTGAGAACTGTGTTGGGCTGTAGACAACCGAGGACACTTTGCTATTGACTATCCATATCCTATAGTCAATAAATACATGAATGAAGAAGAAAGAAGAGTCTTGAGAGAAAGAAGACGGGGAAAAGAAAAAGGCCATGTGTTGGTTGTAGAAGATTTCTTTGAGACATCTAAGTCAAAAGAAGCGTGAGACGAGAGAGTAGTGAAGCGACTACTCAAGTGATTACGAAGAAGAAGCATTGATCCGTCCTAATGGCTAAAGAACAAGATCAACCCGACCAAGAAGATGAGGTACATTCTAACTCATCTCATTTAGACTCTAGTGATAGTGATTGTGACACACACATATCATCACCCACTGATCTTTATGATTCATTAGGCAAAATGATGAAAGATTTTGATCACATTAAATGCTCACACACACTATTAAATGAGGAAAACAGCCAGCTCAAAAGCCAAAACTCACAGGTGACTAAGGAGCCGAGTACTCTAAGTCACTTAGTGATGAGAACAAAAGGTAAAGGCTGAAAATGCAAAACTAATAGCGAGATATCATTTGCCATAGAAAAGAGGGAAATGATCTCTAAAATGTGATTGCTTCATTCCCAAAGGCATCTAAATCATTAGATAACCTTATCATGAGCCAAAAAAAGTGTGGAGATAAGACAATCATATGATTCAATTCCTTTGTGCACAGTAAAACTCCTAGAGTGATCTTGGAAAAAGGATCTTCAAGTAATGAAGCATCTTAAAAACCCAAGACACCAAATGTTCCACCCACACTCACTCCAAAGCACAACCACAAAAAAACTGGCCTTGGAGACAAAGGAAAAGGAAAACAGCCAGTTGAGTATGCTGAGAGGACAGCTGAGAAGAAATTCAGCAGAGTTCCTCAATAAACTCCAAACAGGAAGTACTTTGTGAAGAAGAAACAAAGCTACCGAAGTTTTGGAAGTTCTATCAAAGGAACACATATGATGGGAATGGTAGAAATTACCCAAGCCAAACTGATTGGAATAATGTAAAATATCAGCAAAGATCTATGGAATATAAGCCTAAATGGCAAAGACCTAGACCTCAGAAAAGGTCATTCCAAAGGCAAAAGAGCTATCATCAGCACACATATGTACCCAAGCACTACACTCAGAAATATCACAAATAAGAGGCATTGGATCCATCAAGAAAAATGGATTAGAAATCACAAATGTTGCATATGTTGAAGGCCTCAACTTCAACTTTGTTCAACATTAGCCAACTCGTGACAAAGGCTATAATGTTGGATTCAATATGGGAGTGTGCTAAAATTAAAGATACTGAATCAAATGAAGTAGTGTTGCAAGGATCCAGACAAAAGAACATGTATGTGGTAGATTGGTCGATTGCCACACCAAGCACTTGTTTGCTAGCAAAAGTACAACCGAATCAAGTTGGCTATGGCATAAGAAAGTGAGTCATCCCGAATTTCAAGACAATTAACAAGCTTGCAAGGAGTCATCTTGTGGAAGGACTTCGGATTTCGGTGTACAAGAAAGAAAGTGTTTGTGATGCATGCCAAATGGGAAAGCAGATCAAATCATCATTCAAAGAGAAGTCTAGTCCATCTTCAACAAGAATATTGCAGACATTGCATATGGACTTATTTGGTCGATTGAGCAGCTAGCATAAGTGGAAAGAAATACACCTTAGTGGTGGTGGATGATTATTCAAGATATACATGGACAATTTTCATGTGCGAAGAAGGAAACTTTGCGAGAAGTTACCTCGGTGATGAGAAAAGTTCAAAATGAGAAGAGTCAAACCATTACAAAGATAAGGTCGATAGAGAGGAACTGAGTTTGTCAATGGGATAATAACTCAGTATTGTGTTGAAAATGGTATTGCTCATGAGTTATCTGCAGCAAGGACTCCACAATGAGAATGGAGTAGCGAAAGAAGAAAGCAGAACTCTCAAGGAAGGCTGCAAGGACCATGTTAGTCAAAGGTAAATTTGCTTAAAAGATTTTGGTGAAGCCCTAAACTGCGTGCGTCTATACTTAAAATAGATGCATGACGGTGACAAAGACTCCTTTGAAATTTGGACAAGGAGAAAGCCAAATGTTGCATATTTTAGAATATTTGGATGTAAATGCTTCATCCACAATAATGGCAAGGATAATCTAAAGGCTTTTGATGCTAAAGCTGATGAAGGTATCGTTTTGGGATACTCAGCTGAAAGCAAAGCCTATAGAGTGTTGAACAAGAGGACAATGGTCACATAAGAGTCTACCCATGTGGTTTTTGATGAACCTAATGTAAATGGGGAAGACATTGAAGAGTTAGCTGATAAGCTGAATCAACCAACTATGTAGAAGAGTCCTTATCTTGAAGCTGGAGCTGGAGCAATCAATCAAGATGAAGATGAGATTGCTGAGTCTCAAAGACAGTGAAATTCTGCGACTAAATGATGATGAAAGAGCTGCTCAAGATAACTCACCGCAAGACGCGACTGGACCGGTGATTTACTCAACTTTGATGTGAGATGGTGAGAGATCATCCACGAGCTAGTTATTGGAGATGTAAGAGATGGTGTAAGAACCAGGATCGAGCTCAACAAGAAGCAATGTTCACTTGTTTTATTTCCCAAATAGAACCAAAAGATGTGTCACAAGCATTGGATGACACACATTGGATTCAAGCCATGCAAGAAGAGTGAATTAGTTTGAAAGGAACAAAGTATGGGAACTGGTGCAAAGACCAACCCATCAAAATGTTATTGGCACAAAATGGGTTTTGAAACAAGATGAATGAGGAAGGTTACGGGTAAGAAACAAAGCAAGATTTGTAGCCAAAGGGTATTCCAAGAAGTGGGAATAGATTTTGATGAAACATTTGCTCTGTTGCAAGATTAGAAGCAATAAAGATGTTTCTTGCCTATGCCGCACACAAGAACTTCATTGTTTATCAAATGGATGTGAAAAGTGCATTTTTAAATGGATTGTTGGAAGAAGTCTATGTTGAACAACCTCCAGGCTTTGAGCAGAAGACTCTTGTAGACAAGTTGTACAAACTCAAGAAAGCTCTATATGGATTGAAACAAGCACCAAGAGCTTGGTATGATACATTATCTCAATTTCTGACAGATAATGGATTCACCAAAGGCAAAGTGGACATAACACTCTTCAGAATTCAAGATGGAGAGAGTATAATGCTTGTTCAAATATATGTGGATGATATCATTTTTGGATCCACAAACAAGGAGCTGTGTGATAAGTTCTCAAACCTCATGCAAGGCAAATTTGAAATGAGCATGATGGGAGAGCTGACATTCTTTCTAGGACTTCAAGTTAAATAGTGAAGGATGGAATCTTCATAAGTCAAACAAAGTATACAGAGATTTAATGAAGAAATTTGGCATGGAAGAGAAGTCTTCTATAAAAATACCAATGAATACATTAGTCAAGATGGACATGGATGCGGATGGCAAGCACTGTGGATCAAACAAGATCATAGTACTTATTGGATCATTGTTCTATCTAACGACAAGTAGGCGGACATTACCTTTGCGGTAGGAGTATGTGCAAGATTCCAATCGCTCCAAAGGAAAGTCACATGATGCGAGCTAAGAGAATTCTAAGATATACGAAGGGATGCAGGAAGTCGGCTTATGGTATCCACGGGAAGGTGGATTCAAACTAATTGGTTACTCGGACTCGACTATCTTTGGATGTAGAGTTGACAGGGGAATAGTACTTGGTATATGTCAAATGCTTGAAAAGACTAGTTTCTGGTTTAGCAAGAAGCAAAACTCAATAGCCACATCCACCGGTGAAGCGAGAATACATAGCATTTGCTGCGGCAACTATTGTGCGCAAGTCTTATGGATGAGACAACATCTGAGAGATTATGAAATTGAAGAAAAAGATATTCCAATTATGTGTGATAACACAAGTGCTATTGCAATCACTCAGAATCCTGTATTGCATTCAAGAACAAAGCACATCGATGTCAGATATCATTTTATAAGAGATCATGTTGAAAAGAAAGACATCACTTTGGAATACATCTCAACTGATAAACAGTTAGCTGATATATTCACAAAGCCCTTATGTGAATCAAGATTTGAAGAACTTAAGCATGAGCTAGGGTTAATTGAGCTGAGTTGATACTCAGAAGACTCAATGAGAAGAAATGGAATGTGAGAAGATGAAAATAGAACAAATCTCATGAATCAGCCAAGTGAATCAGTCGTATCGGGAAGACAACTGTATCGAGTTAGCTGACAGCTGTGTCTCTATACGAAAGGAGACAAGAGGAGTTGAGTCATTTGTGCAGTGATCTGAGTCATTTATGAGCTAAGTGACAAAAACACAATCGTTTTTAATAAGCGGGAATATTTTTAAGGATGACGTCATTGGAATTATGACGGGTACAATCAAAAGCTGCACAACAAGCATATGATTGGATATAAATGTTGCCGCATTAAATGCGAGCAATTAAATGCAAATGAGACGTGCTAAATCTGAGCCGTTGATTTCAATCAAAATTCAAAAACCAAAAACACGTCCTTTCTTAACCCTTTGATACTCTTTTGTTCAGTTTTTCTTTCTCTCACTTAAACTGTTCATCTTTCCAAAGCAAATAAAGTAAGTATCTTTTCTCTCAAAACCCTACCTGTCTTCAAAGCAAGTTCGTCAAGTTTCGTTCGGTAAAAATCACTAAATGGCACCGACACATGATTTCGCTAAACTCGTAAAGCAAATCCACATCGAATCAACCGTACATTTTGAAGGGATGATAAAATAGGGTTAGATGAAACCCTTGTGAAGAAGATTGCGGATAAGATAGAGAAATCTGGGCTGAAACTTTTTCTCACATTGAAATATCATATGACGTACGTAGAGAAGGTCACTCAGTTCTACGTAAACGCTGAAGTGCAGGACGAAGGGATTAAATCCTATGTCCACCGCAAGGACATTCTCATCACTGCAAAAGACCTTACGGAGCACTGTTTGTTGCCGTCGGAGGGCATGCCGGAGATATATGAAGATGCGCGTTGATTTGGTTTGCATGGAAGGAAGTGGCCAAACCCGAGTGTCTTTGCAAAAGTTGTCTACAGTGAGAAGAAGGCTGGCGAAGGAGGATTACCATAAACTTATGGATATCGTTGCAAAGTGTGTAGACATGAAGTTTGGCAGCTTCAATCAGCTGTCCAAAACCAAGCTGATCGTCATGGTTGCGATCATGGAGGAGAAGCAGATCAATTGGGCAGAATTCGTTTACAGCAGACCCTGCCAGAATGTTGCAAATAAGTCCTTCAAGGATGATGGGTCATTTGGAGGATCTCTGGGCTATGGCCTTGTAATCGGCCATTTGATGGAGGTGAAGGGTGTTCCACTCCGACATGGAAAGTCGTTCCATGTCAACAAGAAGATGTTCCGGGCGAACCTTTTAGGAGCCCAGAAGAGAGCCTATGCCAAAAGGGCTGATACCAGTGAGGGGGAATCAGCTGACCCTGTCGACACAGCTGCTTCCTCCCCTCCCAAGAAGAAAGTTGCCCATGCAGCTGCAAAGAAGATAGCTGCCCCTGCAGCGAAGAAGAAAGACACACCTGCCCCTGCAGCCATGTCTCCTGCCCCTGCAGTCGAGACAGAGAAGGGACCTCAAATACCTTCTCCAACCATCAAAAAGAAGAGTACTGCCAAGCCAAGAAAGGCAGCTCCTCAGTCAAAGAAAAATGCACCGGCCCCACCGCTTGAGGAAGGCGAGGAAGAAGTATCGAACAGAACTTCTTCCGGTAAGGACAAAAAGAAGAAGAAGAATTTCCAAGCTCTCGGAGCTTGAGAAAGTTAGTCGCCACTCAGTGGAAAAAGTCTCGAGGCTTTGAAGAAGTGCGATCTCGAAATTATTGATGAAACAACCAAGTCTGCTGAGGCCGATCAGCAGAGGCAAATTGAAGACCCAGCTATGGACAGAACAAGCGAGAACAAGAAGCGGCGAAAACAGTGAGAATCATCATTGACAAGCGTGTCTTTTTACCTCGTGACAGATCTTCTTTGAGGAGAAAAGCGGCGAAATTTGCTACCCTCCATTCACGAAAAGGAAGGGCAACAAAAGGAGAATGATGATGATGAGATATTTATGTACTCTCCCTTGTACCGGACATCAACGGAAATCCCGAGAGAGTGGAGGAAGTGGAAGCTAAGTCACTCAGGGTGCGGTTTGAACACCCGAGTTTATTGATGAGGAAGAGGAACTTTTCGAGGTTTCTTGAAGTTGATCTGATCTTTGCAAGCCCGGATGAGGATAAGCTGTCTTAATATCTGCAAATTCGGAAAAGAAAACGAAAAGGCTAGAAGCGGTGAGAAGCGAGAGGCTCGTAAGAAAGCCCGACATCTGTCCTCTTATTGGAACCGGCGATCACACTCGCACATAGATGCTCTTTGAGAAAGTGATGAGGACATGGATCCGATTGTTGCACAGGAGAAATTGGATATCGCGGCAAGCTATCTTTGGACTCCAGGTTGATGCATGAGAAATAGGCGATGGAAGGACAGGAGAGTCTTCAAATCACGGTGGAGATTGATCCGTTGGGAGTGGTACAATAGATTGCCCACGATTATTGCGCAACCACTTCCCGATTCACTCGGAGGATGGATCTAAGGAATTGGCGATGACACTGGGAACTTGGGCACCCAAGTTGAGCCAACCCTGTTGAAGGTGTCTTATCACTTGGCCCCCGGGTGAACACTCATTTGACAAAGCGGAGTGCGGGTAGGGGAAACTCACTCCAGCTGCGGCTAGGTCGGAGGATCTTTGAGATGACTCCACCATGTAGAAAAGGAGGCAAAGTGGAGAAGGAAAAGGAAAAAGAACAACGACAAGTTGTCCTTGTGGCTTCGGACAATTGAGTTTGTCTCAACTAAAGTGCCAACTTTGCGGATCGAGGACGCTGTTGATGCGATCGAGGCCTGAGGATGGATGCGCCGGGAGTTAACACTGGCAATGAAAGTGCGATCCACGGATGCCACTCTGAGAAGACCACTAAAAGCATTGCGCTGTCGAAGGGGATTGTACAAGGCCCTGCTGCAGTTGAGACTACATAAGGTAATGAAGGCCTAAGGGAGATTGAGACTTCCCTAGGTAAAAATCAAGGAGATAAGAGCATTCCTCATAACATAATTGCTGATTCAGAGGAGGAAATCAGTGCTCTTCATGACTCCCAGGATGATCCTGATACAATATTCTGGGATCCGAGATGAAGGTGAATCAACCCCTGCTAAAGAGGATTGTGAGGATGTTCTTCCAATGACGAGTAAGCTAGAATTTAAATTTGCTTTCGACAAGCGTTCAATTTTGATGATGAGCGAACCCTCAAGTCTCATCATCTTCCGATGACGCTACTAATATGGCGAGAGCATCAACTCAAAAGGACAAACCGGTGAGGCAGAAAGAAGTTGTTTAGGCAGTGAGGCTCGGCCGGTACGGGTCAATACCATCAATGGCCCTGACTAAATCACGATCAAGCTACGCACAGCTACCCGAGTATGAGCTTGAGAGACCACCTCGCGCACAATATCTCAAGTGCGAGATGATGCATATGAAAAAGTGTTTCCTTTCTCTCAAGAAGCGCCCGTGCTTGAAGAAGAAGCGCAAGAGAACATAGACTCTACACCATCAAGAAGACCTATAATCCCTACTGATTCGATTGTGCCAGTTGATTTCAATTTCAATGCAGAGTGCCCGGCAGCGGACTCAAGTCAGACAGCTGAGATGCGTGAAATCTTCAAGAAAATCTGTGAAGAGATTGAGAAGATTGAACGGCACCAAGCCTCTCTCGACATGCTCTGGACAACAGAGATGCCACTCTCATGCTTGACTTGAGAGGAGTGGTGGTCAGGATAAGGGAATGGTCTCAACAGCAGAATGCCATGCGTCTCTGTTGGTAAATTTATTGCTTAGATTTTGATGAATGCCATGTAAAACTTAGACTAGAAAGTTGGCACCCCATTTTCCTTGTAATTTGCATTATAATAGATAGGGTTGTTGGTGAGTCAAGTCGGCTATGCTGGATATACAAGAAGTCAATGGAGATGAAATGAAGACTCATTTGTGAAACAACCGAGTATGGCAAGGAGGAGAAGTCAAGAACTCATTGAAGGAGTATCGGTGGGATACATCGTGTGAAGTGTCGATCAAGTCAACTCGAAGCAAGTCTCAAGTTGAAGTGCGGATGAGTCATCCATTGATTGGAAGCTAACTCGAAGTCACCTGGGGAAGTTAGAAGAAGCTGATCAAGTCAAGACAATTGAAAAAGAATCCGTTGCGGAGAAGTAAAAAAGCTTACTTAAATAAATAATACTTCCATCTTTGTCATGTCCGAAAGTGTTGATCCCGAGAAGCGTGCAAAGGAATAAACCAATGGGAAGATATTTGCACCTCGTGTCGGACTACGAAAAGTGAACATTCATTTAATACGAGGAAATATCAACATCAAGGATCGCAACAAGACAAGCCAAGCGAACACAAGTGACTTTTGAAAATCGGCCTATCTCTTCAACAGGCGATTATTGAAAGATCACTATAAAAGCTAAGGAATCACTTTGAGAAAAAAGTAACCTTGACAACTGAATCACGAACTATCAAGCAATTATTCGAACTGTAACCTACAATATATTCTCAAGTTATTCAAGCAAATACTCAAGCCTAAATTTCGAAGGAAATCGATCCAACACCAAGCTGTGAAGGAAAGACAACTTCAAACTGTTGAAGAGGAAACTTTTGAAGAATCAAAAGGGGTCTACATTGTTTGATAAATGGTTTTATCATTATTTTGATGATCTTGTTTTTATACCAAAACAATGTTTTTAAATGTTGTCCAAATACTCCTAAATGATTTAAATTGTTTCCTATAATTTTCCGGAGTATTTCTTCAAAGTTATTTTCGATAAAAATTGGACAACACTTTTGATGATTTTGTGTTAATGTGTTTTTACACCAAAACAATGTCTAAATGTTGTCCTAATACTCCCATCGGTCTAAAATGATTTTACTATTTATCAGAGTATTTCTTGAAGTTTATTTTCGATATAAAATTGGACAACACTTTTGTTTTGAGGCCAACCGGTCGCCCTATAGGGCATCCCGTACCTGAAAGTTGTGAAAAACAGTGTATAAGCTATTTATTGAAAAAAGGCTGGTAGGGTGGTAGAACGGTATGGTCGACCGGTCGACCGGGGCGTCGACCGGTGTCTAGGAGCAATTTCTGAAACAGAACTTCCTGGACTCGTTTTTGGTTTTGCTTTCGGCCAGTGGGCATGGGGTCGGCCCGGTCGAACCCCATCGATCGCCGCCCTGTGTAAATGTGCATTCTTATTTTCAAACGTCTATTTGTGCGCGACCGGTCGCCCTAATGTTTGACAACAAAATTCTAACCGTCGTGTAGCAGACAACTTTTCCCTAAATTATGGGATTGATTTCTAACAGCAATAATCTTGATTTTAATTGCAATTGTTTTGTAGAAATCAGTTCCCAAGAGGAGCCTATCAATGATCAATCATCTCCTATAAATAGAGGAAGATTTGAAGCACAACAACAAGAGAGAATACTACAACACAACAAGATACATTCAAAGAAAACACTTGTTCTTTAATTGTTATTATTCTTGTTGTAATTTGCCTAGCTTATCACTTTCACATCTTGAGGTATAGGCTTTCATTTCTTGATTACACTTGCACTCAAATTGTAATATCATTTATTGAGTTGTAATCTTGATTTTGGTCATCATCCAACACAAGACATCCTTGTGAGTATTCTTGTGGTAAGAATACACTTGGGTGATATAGGTGATAGGTGTTTCAAGAGTGTGGTGCTCTTGATGTGTTTGAAGAATTTGGTATTCTTCAAGATTGAAGATTGTGGTGATCTTCATAGGTGCCGTTGAAGGAAGATTGTGGTAATCTTCAAAGGGAGATTGTGGTAATCTCAAAGGTGGTGTTGAAGAAGAGTGTTGTGCTCTTGAGGGTGTTGTAAGTTGAATTTGTATTAATTGTGGTAATTAACAAAATTCTTTTTTTTTTCAAAACCCATCCAGGATATCTTTGGGGTGGTAGTAGATTAGGCCCTAGGTGGGTTGAACTACTATAAATCGGCGTGTTATTTACATTTCGCACATTTTCTATTGTCTTGGCGTATTTGTTTGAAAAAGAGGGTGAAATTGAAAAGATAAAGATAATCTATTCACCCCTCTAGATTATCGTAGCGCTTGGACTTACATACATTCTAAGGAGGATTGTAGAAATGTTCAAGGTCGAACAGTCTCAAGTCATTGGAGGATTCGTGATCAAATCCAAGAAGCTTGAGCAAGTGAGTTTGAAGTAGCAAAGCATTTGCCCTGTGAAGAAGGCGAGTCGGACGAGAAGCCATTTGTGTGACCAAGACATCTCTAGGCGAGTCCCAAAGGATCAAGTCATTAAATTTGTGTGATCAAGACCGCTTTGTACTCGATCAATACTTAGTGGATTCCTCCGGGAGGTGGAGAAGAGGGTATTAGAAGAATTACCCCATCTTGAACCTCTATAAAAATTATTGTGTCATTTACATTTCGAGTATTTTATTTACGCATATCATTTTATATCTGCTAATATTTTGCTATCAAGCGATAATTTACATAGTGCTAAAACCAAGTGTTAAAACAAACTTAAACAAAATTCAAGGGTGTAAAGTCTTATTTGAAAATCTCATCACGGACCAAGTTAAGGTTTAGACTAAGCAAGTGAGTTATTCTATCAACGGCTCAATCAGTGCGTTGAGTGGCTAACTCTATTTGGTTAACTAACTTAGATGTCCTCAAGGACTTAAGCTGTGAAATTAACTCGTATTATTTAAAAGGACTAAAATCAAAAAGTTGGTAAGGTTTATTCAAACCCCCTTCTAAACCTTACTCACACCCCTTGGAACCTACAAGTGGTATCGGAGCGGTTGGTTCATTGAGCCTTCCACACTGCCCAGTTCTTGAACTAGATCTCAATATTTCAAAGAAGTTTTTAACACTTGTTATTTCAAAAAGCCATTTTTACAAAGACAAAGTTATTATCATGGAAGCAAATTTGACACGCATTCCTATGTTCACTATTGAGGAATTTGATATTTGGAAAATTCGTATGCGAGGCTCATCTATCTACTTTACATGATGAAATGTGGCTAATGATAGAGGATGGGCCATTGCAAATATTGAAAGTGAACACAGCTGCAAGGAGAGCTGCTGCAGCTGAAGGAGAGGAAGCTATGGCCGAGGCGAGACCAGCCCTAGTTGAAAAACCAAGAACTAATTGGACCAATGATGATAGAAAGAGATACAACATGGATAATGTGGCAAGGATATTCTCTACAAGACGGACAAAGCAATGTTCAATAAAGTCAAATCATGCAAAACAGCAAAAGAAATCTGGGATAAATTAACTTTAATTTGTGAAGGATCAGAGCAAATTAAAGAAAACAAATTATATGTTGTTCAAAAATTTGAAAACTTTAAAATGCTTGCAGGTGAGATAATGGATCAGCTGGATGCTAGATTCACTGAAATTACAAATGAGCTCTCAGCACTTGGAAAGGATTACACACAAAAGGAGATGTGTATGAAGATTCTAAGAAGTCTCCCAGCTAAATGGGAAATGAATACCATGGCTCTAAGGCACTCGATGGACCTATCAAAAGCATCCAATCATGAACTATTCTCAGACCTCAAAGCTTATGAGTTTGAGCTGAGAAGAAAGGATCAAGAGGAGACAAGCTGTACCCAAAGCAGTGCACTCATAGTAAAGGATGGGAAAAGAGCGAGAGTTAAGGAAGCCATTGACCAGGAGAAATTGCCTTGATGGTTAAAAGATTCAACAAGTTCTTCAATAAGAAGCGTAAAAAAACAAGGGTGAATCCTTTAGGAGACATTGACTCCTCCAAGTCAAGGAAAGATAGGCCATCAAGAGAGTGAGCATCAAAGATTGAATACCAAAGAGTGATAATCCAAGAATGGAAAGAAGCTGATCAAAGAGTTGAGAACTGTGTTGGAATTGCAAACAACCAGGACATTTTGCTATTATTTGTCCATATCATGTAGTCAATAAATACAGGAATGAAGAAAAAAAGAAGAGTCTTGAGAGAAAAAGAAAACAAGAAAAAAAAAAAGCGATGTTGCATGTTGAGGCTGGCCGAGACAACTAAGTCAAAGGAAGCGGCGGACTCGGAGTAGTGAAGTGACTACTCGAGTGATTACGAAGAAGAAGCATTGATCTGTCTAATGGCTAAAGAACAAGATCAACTTTGACCAAGAAGATGAGGTACATTCTAACTCATCTCTCTCGGATTCTAGTGATAGTGATTCGACACACACACTTCATCACCCTTTGATCTTTATGATTCATTAGGCAAAATGATGAAAGACTTTGAGCACATTAAATCCTCACACACATTATTGAATGAGGAAAACAGCCCACTCAAAAGCGAAAACTCACAATGACTAAGGAGCCGAGTACCCTAAGTCACATAGCGATGAGAATAAAAGCCGAAAGGTGAGAATCTAAACTAATAAGCGAGAGATATTTGCTATAGAAAAGAGGGAAAATGGTCTCAAAAATGTGATTGCCTCATTCACTAAGGCATCTAAATCATTGGATGACCTTAATATGAGCAAAAAGAGTGTGGAGACAAGACATGCATAGGATTCAATTCCTTTGTGCACGGTCAAACTCCCAGTGATCTTGGAAAAAGATCTTCAAGTAATGAAGCATCTCAAAAACCCCAAGACACAATATCTTTGCACCCACATTCACTCCAAAGCACAATCACAAACAAAGCGGCCTTGGATATAAAGGAAAAGGAAAATGACCGAGTTGAGTATCTTTGAGAGGATAGGCGAGAAGAAATCGTGAGTGCCTCGGCAAACTCCAAACAGGAAGTACTATGTGAAGAAGAAAGCAGAGTACGAGAATCCGAGAAGTTCTATCAAAGGAACACACATGATGGAAATGGTAGAAACTATCCAAGCAAGTGATTGGAATAATGTGAAATATCAAAGACTATGGAATATATGCCAAAATGGCAAAGACCTGACATCTGCAAAGGTCATTCCAAAGGCAAAAGAGCTATCATCAACACACATATGCACCCAAACCTTTGCACTCGAAATATCACAACTACCCAAAGAAGGCAATTGCTAAAACACACAGGCATACGGACAAAAGAGACGATTGTATGAACCTAAAGCCCCCAAGCAATTTGCCAAAGTAAATTATGATTATGGCACGAGATAGATGGCAACCTCATAGAGTCGAGATCATTTGGCTATATGTTGGTTGGATCATCTTACTGAGACAAACCCCATACGACCAGGCAAGTATGGGTACCTAAAAAGCGATTTCCTTGATTGCGGGTTGATGAACAAGCGAGTGCCAAGAAACTGGTACATGGATAGTGGTACATTCCGGACACATGATGAGGAAACAAGAGAAATCTGTCAAAATTCAAGGAGACTAGAGGTGCAAAAGTCATATTTGGAGGAAATGAAGCTCGGAGGAAATAAGATGCATTAGATCCATCAAGAAAAATAGATTGGAAATCACGGATGTTGCATATGTTGAAGGCCTCAACTTCAACATGTTAAGCATCGACCAACTCTGTGACAAATGATATAATGTTGGATTGATATGGGAGTGTGCGGATTAAAGACATCTGAATCAAATGAAGTAGTGTTGCAAGGATCGGACAAAAGAACATGTATGTGGTAGATTGGTCATTGCACACCAATCACTTGTGCGCTAGCAAAAAGTACAAGAATCAAGTTGGTGTGGCACAAAAGGTGAGTCATCGAATTTCAAGACAATTAACAAGCTTGCAAGGAGTCGTCTAGTGGAAGAATTTGCGGACTCGGTGTACAAGAAGGAAAGTGTTTGTGATGCATGCGGATGGGAAAGCAAATCAAATCATCATTCAAAAAGAAGCCCGATCCATCTTCAACAAGGATATTGCATCATTTGCATATGGACTTATTTGTCAAGTTGAGCGGCCTTGACATAAGTGGAAAGAAATACACTCTAGTAGTGGTGGATGATTATTCAAGATATACATGGACAATCTTCATGTGCAAAAAGAAGAAACTTTTGAGAAGTTCTCAACGATGAAAAGAGTTCAAAATGAGAAGAGTCAAACCATTATAAAGATAAGATCGATAGAGAACCGAGTTTGTCAATGGAATAATAACTCAATATTATGTTGAAAATGGTATTGCTCATGAATTATCTGAGCAAGGACTCACAATGAGAATGGAGTAGCGAGAAAGAAGGAATAGAACCCTCAAGGAAGCTCAATGACTATGTTAGGTGGCATACGCTAAAAGATTTTGGTGAAGCCATAAACACTTTGCATGCTACACTCAAAATAGATGCATGATCAATAGCGGTGACAAAGACTTCCTATGAGATTTGGGCGGGGAGAAAGCCAAATGTTGCATATTTTAGAATATTTGGATGTAAATGCTTCATTCACAACAATGGAAACGACAATCTAAAAGCTTTTGATGCGAAAGTTGATGAAGGTATCTTTTTGGGATACTCAGCTGAAAGCAAAGCCTACAGAGTGCTAAACAAGAGGACTATGGTCACGAGAAGAGTCTATCCATGTGGTTTTGGGAACCTAATGTAAATGGAGAGGACATTGAAGAGTTAGATGATAAGCTAAATCAACCAACTATGCAGAAGAGTCCCTATGTTGAAGTAGAAGCTGGAGCAATCAACCAAGATGAAGATGAGATAGCTGAATCTCAAAGACAATGGAAAATCTGCGGCTAAGTGATGATGAGAGAGCCTGCTCAAGACAACACAAATTGCAAAGGCGCTGAATCGGCTAACTTTCTCAACCTTTGATGTGAGATGGTTGAGAGACCATCCACGAGCTAGTCATTGGAGATGTAAGAGATGGTGTAAGAACCAGATCGAGCTCAAGAAGCAATGTTCACTTGTTTTATTTCCCAAATAGAACGAAAAAGATGTGTCACAAGCATTGTATGACACACATTGGATTCAAGCCATGCAAGAAGAGCTGAATCAATTTGAAAGGAACAAGGTTTGGGAATTGGTGCAAAGACCAACCCATCAGAATGTTATTGGCACAAAATGGGTCTTCAAAAACAAGATGAATGAGGAAGGTTACGTGGTAAGAAACAAAGCAAGATTGGTAGCCAAAGGGTATTGCAAGAAGAAGGAATAGATTTTGATGAAACATTTGCTCCTATTGCAAGATTGGAAGCAAGTAAGGATGTTTCTTGCCTATCTTGCTCACAAGAACTTCATTGTATATCAAATGGATGTGAAGAGTGCATTCTTAAATGGATTATTGGAAGAAGAAGTCTATGTTGAGCAACCTCCAGGCTTTGAGCAGAAGACTCTTGGAGATAAGGTGTACAAGCTCAAGAAAGCTCTATATGGATTAAAACAAGCACCTAGAGCATGGTATGATACATTATCTCAATTTCTGATCAGATAATGGATTCACCAAAGGCAAAGTGGATAGAACAATCTTCAGAATTCAAGATGGAGAGAGTATAATGCTTGTTCAAATATATGTGGATGATATCATCTTTGGATGCACAAACAAAGAGTTGTGTGATAAATTCTCAAACCTCATGCAAGGCAAATTTGAGATGAGCATGATGGGGAAGCGATATTCTTCTTATGACTTCAAGTTAAGCAAGTGAAGGATGGAACTTTCATAAGTCAAACAAAATACACGAGAGATTTAATGAAGAAATTTGGTATGGAAGAGAAGTCTTACGTAAAAATACCAATGAATACTTGATCAAAATGGACTGGATGCGAGATGGCAAGGTGTCCTGGTTATGCAATTCCAACACGAGTTTTCAACTTTTTGATCAGCTCTCTCATTTCTTGGGTTTCCGCTCTTTGATATTCGACCTTTTGATATTACTCGCTCTCTTTAGTGGCCTATCTTCCCTTGACTTGGAGGAGTGAATGTCTTACGGAGGATTCAACATTGTTCCTTTTGTAGTTTTTGTTGAAGAACTTGTTGAATTTTTTAACCATCAAGGCAATTTCCTCCTGGTCAATGACTTCTTTGGTCTCGGCTCTCTTCCCTTCCTTGACTACGAGTGTGTGTTGTTTTGGGTACAACTATCTCCTCTTGATCCTTTCTTCTCGGCTCAAACTCATAGGCTTTGAGGTCGAGAATAGTTCATGATTGGATGTTTTTATAGGTCCATCGAGTGCCTTAGAGCCATGGTCTTCATTTCCCACTCGGTGGGAGGCTCTCGATATCTTCATACACATCTCCTTGTGTGTATATTTTCTCCAATCTTTGAGAGCTCACTTGTAATTTGGTGAATCTAGCATCGGTGGTCCGTTGTTTCACTGCAAGCATTTTAAAGTTTTCAAATGTTTGAACAACACCAAATAATTTGTTTTCCTTGATTTACTCAGATCCTTCACAAATTAGGGTTAGTTTATCCCAGATTTCTTTGGCTGTCTTGCAAGATTTGACTTTGTTGAACATGGCTTTGTCAAAGTCTTGTAAAAGTATATCTGGCCACATTGTCCAAGTTGTATCATTTTTGTCATCATTTGTCCATTCGGCTCTTGGTTTTTCAACCATAGCTCGTCTAGGAGGAGCATCCTCCTCTCCTTCAGTTGCAGCAGCTCTCCTTGCAGTTGTGTTCACCTTCATTATTTGTAGTGGCCCATCTTCTATCACTATCCACATCTCATCATGTAAAGATGATAGATGAGCTACATACGTATTTTCGTCATCAAATTCTTCAATGGTAAACATAGGAATGCGTGTCAAATTTGCTTCCTTAGCAAAAAGACTTTTGTAAGAACAAGTGTTAAAAGAACTTCTTTGAAAGATTGGAGATCTAGTTCAGTAACCAGTGCGGAAGGCTCAATGAAGGGGGGGTTGAATAAACCTTACCAACTTTTCGATTTAGTCTTTTAAATTAGTTGAGTTAATTTCTGACTATGTCCTTGATGGACAACTAAGTTAGTTAACCATTGAGAGTTAGCCACTCAACAGACTCGGTGTTGATAGAATAACTCTTTGTTTAGTCTAATACTTAACTCATTGTGATGAAATTTTCAGCGGAAGACTTAACACCCTTGAATTTGGTTTAAATTTGTTTTAACACTTGGTTTTAGCACTTTGTTAAATATCAATTGGATAGCAAATTATCAGTAGATATTAAATGATATGCGAGAAAGTAAATCTTTGAAATGTAAATGGCACAATAATTTTTATAGAGGTTCGAAGATGGGGTAATTCTTCTAATCCTCTCTTCTCCAACTCTTGGAGGAATCCACTAAGTATTGATAAGAGTACAAAGTGGTTATCGATCCGGATGCAAGTCTTGATCACACGGTGACTTGATCCTTTGGGACTCGATCTGGAGATGCCTTGGTCACACAAAATTGTCTCGTCGTCGACTCAGGCTTCTTCACAGGGCAGGCGTTGCGCTTGCTACTTGACTTACTTGCTCAAGCTTCTTGGATTTTATCACGAAGCCCTCAATAACTTGAGACTGGTTCGACCTTGAACCTTTCTACAATCCTCCTTGGAATGTAGACCCTTTTGATTCTTCAAAAGTTTCATCTTCAATGAGTTTGAAGTAGTCTTTCCTTCACAGCTTGGTGTTGGATTGATTTCCTTCGAAATTTAGGCTTGAGGATTTGCTTGAATAACTTGAGAATATTTTTGCAGGTTACAGCTCGAATGATAACTTGAATGTTCGTGGTTCAGGTCTATTTCTCTCGAAGTGATTGCTCAGCCTTTTATAGTGAACTTTTAAAAATCTGCCCATTGAAGAGATAGGTTGATTTTCAAAAGTCACTTGTATTCATTGGCTTATCTTGTTGCAGTCCTTGATCTTGACATTTCCTCGTATTTAAATGAACTTTCAGCTTTTCAGAGTCTGACACAAGGTGCAGTGCTTCCCATTGGTTTATTCCTTTTGCACGCTTCTGGGACCGAGCACTTTAAGACATGGCAGCATGGAAGTATTACTTGTTTAGGTAATATTCTTGACTTCTTTGCAACGGATTCTTTTCAGTTGTCTTGACTTGACTGCCTTTCCTTAACTTCTCCAAGTGACTTCGAGTCAGCTCCCAATCATGGATGACTCATCTGTCACTTCAACTTGAGACTTGGTTTGTCTTGAGTTGACTTGACTGACACTTCACACAGTTGTATCATAGCTGCTACTCCTTCAGTCGAGTTCTTGTCTTCTTTTCCTTGCTATACTCAGCTGCTTCACAGGGAGTCTTCATCCCATCTTCAGTTGACTTCTTGTATGTCCAGGCATAGCTGACTTAACTCAGCTAGTACATCCCTATCTATTACAATATAATTTACAAGGAAAATGGGGTGCCAACTTTCTAGTCTAAGTTTTACACGGCATTCATCAAAATCTAAACAATAAATTTCCTAACAATTTCCCCCTTTTTGATGATGCCAAAACTTAAAAACATACATATAAAATGTAAATAGCAGAGATACATACAGACAATGTATAAACAGAGAATGTATGCGCAGAATCAATCTTTTTATTGATCATAACATTCTTGTCCTTTACACAGATGTTTACAAGGTGTATCAGAGCAAACATGACATTCTATATCTACGCAAAAGTATAAAAATTCTAGATTTTTATTCAATGTACAGAAGACTTACATACATATGCATTTACAATAGTAAAATACATGAAGGGGTGGACATCAACACTTCATCGCCTTCACTGTCTCCTTCTTTCCTCTTCAGCTCTGTCATCTTCTGGTCTCTTTCTCTTCTTTTCTTCTTCAGCTGCTTTCTTTTTCTCGTAGGCTCTTCTGGCAGCTTCGTCTTTTCTCTTTCTTTCTTGTCTTTCTTCCCACAGCTGAGTTGTCTTTTATTTTTTTCTTCAATCCTTTTTACATAATCAGCATTCTTCCTGGCCACTTCCATATTGGCTACTTCGTCATACCCAGCCCAATAGATCCCTCCTTTTTCCCTGGATCTATGTATTCGATGTTTTGGGTAGGTCTGGAGTCCGAAACCTCTTCCTCCTTTGCTTCTCCCTCTTCCTCGGGTGTGTATTATCTTTGGGGCCTTATTGTTCCGGTGAGTGACCCAGAGTGACTGCTAGAGTCTTCCGCACTGTCGGCTTCTTCCCACGGCTTGAGCCCTTTTTCCCAATACAAGTCCCAGGCTTGGCCATGGTCATGCCTTGAAGTATCCTCGGATGCGGCGTTTTGAATTCATCAAGCTGATCTAGGCTCGATGCGGCGTCGAAATAGCATCGGTGTCTCTTCTCTCTTTGGAATGCCTCCGTATTGTTTCAGTATATCCATCGCACGGGCATCCATTTTTCTTTCAACCTCCTTCATCTCTGCTTCTACTATCTTCCTCTTCTCAGACATGGGCACAACAGAGTGTTGGAGCGGCAGAGTCACTAGAAGTTTGCTGATGATGTCAGCTGTGACAAGTCCTTGTTGAGGGGTTCTAGCAATCATTAAAGTCATGTCTTTTGAACCTTCCCCCTCAACTGCTTTTCTCTTCTCTTTCTTTTGCTCTTCAGCTGTTGTTTTCTTCTGCTTCTCAACAGCTGCATCCTTCTTCTCAGCAGTCGATCCTTTCAATGTCTTTAGGTATTCCTCTTCCCCCTTTTTGGCATCATCGAAGGAGAGAGGAACCCCTGGAAACATGCCAGCAAGCATGAAGTCTAGGCGGGGTGATAAATGAGTTTTGCTTGGAGTGCATTGCGGAGTATCTTTGCACGGATTGACCAAGGGTGGCTTTGGATTCGGCCGCCACCACTTCATTTCACCATAAGGAGGTTGAACTTTTCATTCATGTTTTCCTCCACGAGAAGTTCTTTGCGATTAAATTCTCGCAGAGTTCCATTTTAGTGGTATGAGAGGCATGCATCCTATCAATATTTTCTTGCATTCGTCTTCATGTCGGCATTATTAGCACTCCGGACTAGCATTTTATTGTACAATGCTTTGAAGTATCGAACTTTGTTCCACACGCATTTGTCTTTGTTGTTGCCACCATTCGGATTCGACTATTATTCCACGCATGAGATCAACTCTAAAATTGGCATCTCTGTTATCGGCCGCATATCCGGTGAGGCTGGTGCCTTTCCATCTTCTCTATCTCGCAAATATTGCCTTGAAGACTTCTCGAACCTCATTTGTCACCTCTGTCTCGGTTGGCGGCCAAGCGACATCAAAATCAACATTTTCTTTGGGACGATGGTATCTATGGGAATGATTTGGATCGGAGTTTATGGAAACGTCTCGATCTCTAGGCGATTCTTCATCCGATCGGCGACTCTAGTGAGAAAGGAAAGTTTGTTCAAATGCATCATCATGGACATAGGGAATCATGCCCAAGCGTGACTTGTGGCGTGATGTGCCTGGTTGAGTCGATTCTGGCTGCAGCGTTGGGAGCTGCGCGATGAAGCGTGATTCAAGCGGGTGTTGTGGTATGGACCCGGTGGGCCGAGCCTCAACTATCTCAACAACCGCCGGTCTTAGTTGGTTTTTCCATTTGAGTTATCAGTCTCGCCGTATCGGTAATGTCATCGGACGATGATGAGACTTGAAGGCGTGGCTTATCATCAAAATTGAACTTTTGACAAAGAAGCCTTGAATTACGGCTTACTCATGTTGGGAAGAACATCACCGGTGAGTCGTTTGGACTTGCAACAGGGGATGACTCGACTTCATCTTCAACTTGGATCGGAAAAGTTACATCGGGGTTGTCTTCTTGGGAATCGTGAAAGGCACTTATCTCCTTCTCGGTTGCATCAATGATAACATGAGGATGTGCAGTCTTACGTATCTTTACCGGGAAGTCTCAACCTCTCGTAGGCCTTGGTACCTCTGCGGTTTCAAGCGCGAGCAAGGCTCTTGATCCGCCCCCCAGATGACTCAATTTGTCTTGGGGTCTTCTACGGTGGCATCCACAGGAGTCTCAACTCCATGCATTGCACTTTCATTGCCCAGTGTTAACTCCAGGGTAGAACCATCCTATGCCTCATTTGCATCGCAACGTCCTCGGCATAAAGCGGTTGGCACTTCAATTTGAGAGCAGTCTCAATGTCCGAGCTTCCCGGTGACAACTTGATGTGTTTCTTTTTCTTTTTCCTTCTCCACTTCATCTCCTAGATTCGTTGTGGAGTCATCTCTTCTCGTCAACTCTACATCCAAAGCATAGTCGAGTCGAGTAGCCAGTAGCCTGAATCCTCCTTCCTTTGGATACCAAAGGCCAACTTCTTGGCATCCTTCAAATATCATAGGATTCTCTTAGTTGCGAGTTGTTAAGTTAGTTTTTATACCAATGTATTGAGTATTCTAGACTAGGATTTTGCGGTGTTTTCGAGTATTTTAGTGTCGTTTGAGTCGAGTTTGTGTCTGAGTTGTCATTTGAGAGTCGGGACTAATCTTAGAAGTGAAATTGGTTAAAAACGATTAAAAATGTGTTTAGATGGTGAATATTGCATTTTAGAAGTTGAAAAATGGGAAAAATTGGGTCGCATCTGGCGCCACGGCGCTTAAAAACCCCCGCAAAGACGGGGTCGAAAATAGTGCAGTGGGCATAAAGTTAATGGGGCGTTGCAGCGCCCATAGCAAGAGGCTGCGGCAGAAAGGACAATGGAGGCTGGCATGCGATGGAGTGCGGCGGCGAGGCGTGAGCATGACGGCGGCGCAGTGTGATGATCAATGACAAGCCAAAAAATAGCAACCAAAGTTCAAGCAGCGGCAGCAGAGAGCGACGCGCAACAGCTAGCTGCGCGCCGCCAGCAAAAAGGCTGCAGCCAGCGCAGCCGACGGGTTGCGAGATGTCTTTAGCGTCTTGCTTCTGTGCTGATGCTTGACGGATAGAGTGTCGGCCGCGTGCACAGTCTGCGCGATTTCGAGCCATGGCAGCGCGTGTGACGGGGCTGAAAACTGGGCTTATTATTTTTGGGCCTTTTGAATGGATTTTTGAGGGTTTTAAGCCTATAAATAGAAGAAGTGATGTACAAACAAGGGGGTCAGACATTATTTTGAGCACAACGCAAGGCAATAGACTCGGAGCGAGGGTTCGGGACGGCAATTGGAGGCACTTCTCGTGCGGACACAGAGAGAATTCTTCTCTTTTCTCTTTCAATTCTTTCTTTGTTTTTCTTTGTCGATTTCTTGAGATGTATAATTATTTCTTCATGAATTTTTGTACATCCATTGTGAGCTAAACCTATTTTTCTAGGGGATTGATGTAACTTACGTTTGAACCTATGTTTTGATTTCCAGTTTATGAAATTCGCATGTTATTTAATCTATTTGTCTTTATTTGATTTGATTGCATCACGGATTATCGATCAATAATTTAGATTGTTTGGTGTGTTTGATTTGCGCTCGAGAGAGGTAATTGAATGCCTGGCCATAGAATTGCACAACCTAGGGTTTCATAGAATCGAGAGATTTATGAATCTTTTGAAGCCTGTGATAGAATATTCATTGAGCGTATTAGGGTTTAATTTATGATTTTTATAGAGATATCAAAATCGAGAAATTGTAACCTAGAATCACTTGGCACTCGAGAGATGAAGTGATAAAGCTGTAGGAATATTGGCTTATAGATTGATAAGTTGTGATTAATAAACTGGATTGAAAACATAGGGGATAACTAGGTGAAATCAACCCTCTAGAATTCATATTCTAAGTGTTTGATTAATTGTCTGAACCAATTAGTTGCTTATTTTTAGTTTAATAAAAATCCATCTCTTTTCGATTTCTAGATAGAATTAAGCTATTTTAATTATAATACTTAGTATAAATTTCGATAAAAATCCCTGTGGAGACGATAACCCTACTTTCAAAACTTATACTAAAACTTGACATCGTACGCTTGCGGTAAGATTTTCACGATCAAGTTTTTGCATCAATTCTTAGAGGATTGTTTTATCTATTTTAAACTAATACTATTACCACGTAGTCTTAATCCTAATATAGACTAGTATAGGATTTATAATTTCGTTTTTCTCATTTGACTTGTCTGTTTATGCGAGATTCCAAAGATATTAATTTGCTTCCTTTTGATCTAGAGATTGAAAGGACACTTCGAGAAATCCGAGCAGCAAAGCGAGCAGAGAATCGAGCAATGGCGGAAAGGCGGGGACAATGAGAATAACGGAAATTGGGTCGTGAATGTGCCACCACGGCTGAGGCACGAGAAAGGGCAATCAGGGATTACTTTCGCCAATAAAGTGAACGAGAACTACTCAGGAATTATGCGCCAACCCATTAATGCAAATAATTTCGAATTGAAACCAGGCCTCATAAGCATGGTTCAGCAGAATCAATTTGGGGGGAGTCCAGTGGATGATCTAAATACACATCTGGCCACATTCTTGGAAATTTGCGACACCATCAAGATGAATGGTGTGAGTGATGAGGCCATTAGATTGAGGCTTTTCCGTTTTCACTCGGGATAAGGCCGGCGGTGGTTAAGTTTGCCCCTGGGAGTATTACGAGTAGGATGATCCGATTCAAAAATTCTTAGCAAAATTTTTCCCTCCCAGCAAGACACTCCAACTAAAGAGCGAGATAGACCAGTTCAACATTGATTTTGAGCCATTATACGAAGCTTGAGAGCGATTTAAAGATGCATTGCGGAGATGCCCACAACATGGTTATGCGGTCGGCGAGAGGGTTGATATTTCTACAATGGGGTGAATGGGCATACGGGGACGATACTAGATGCGACATCGGGAGGTACATTGATGGCTAAAACACCGGCGAGGCCTTACTTCTACTTGAAGAAATGGCCACAAACAACTATCAATGGCCTTCCGAGAGATCAGCGACTGCCGCCGATTCGGTGTTCTTGAGCTGGATACAATGTCAGCCTTGGCAGCTCAAATCTCGAGTATGACAAAGCAATTAGCAATCATGAATACTGGCAACACACCACAGCAAGCCGCTCTCCCACCCACTGCCGTTCACGCAGCCGCCACTCATGAGGCCGAGCAAGTCAATTATGTGAATAACCGGGATTTTAATAACCGAGGTAATTCATTACCAACTCACTACCACCTGGGACTTCGCAATCATGAGAATCTCTCTTATAGAAACAACAGGAACGTATTGAATCCACCTTTGAGTTATCCAAACCCATCTAGTTCTAATGCACTTGGAGGTGAAAAGAAGCAGTCGCTTGAGGAGATGCTCGGCTCATTCATCGGAGAGACCAGGAATCGAATGAATATGAGTGAGGCGCAGATTGATGGTCTGAATAATAAGATGAGCATAATGGAGACGCATATTAGGTCGATCGAGACACAAATGGGCGATTGGCTACTGGTAGTGAATTCATTGCGTGAAAGGAAAGTTCGAGTGATACAGAAGTTAATCCGAGAGAACATTGCAATGCAGTTTACGTGAAAAAGGAAGCAAAAATTCAGCCTGGCCCCGAATAATCACCTATTTATGCGAAACCAATGGAATCAAGAAAATAAAGTTGGAAGATTTTGAGATCATTTGTGAGAGGAGTGTAGTGCGATAGTCGAGTAAACTACCTCAGAAAATGAAGGATCCTGGGAGTTTCACTATTCCTTGTACTATTGGAGGAGTTTTCTTTGAGAAACCACTTTGTGATCTTGGGTCCAGTGTGAATCTTATATCTCTCGCTGATGTGACGAGGTTTGGGCTTGGGGAGGTGAAGCCATCCAATATCACTTTGCAGTTTGATGATCGATCCATCGCATATCCGTGGCGAATCATTGAAGATGTATTGGTAAGAATTAATAAATTTGTTTTTCCTGTGGATTTTGTAGTGTTGGACGTGAACAAGGACAAGAAAGTACCCATCATCTTTGGGCGACCATTTTTAGCTACAACACGGGCTTTGATCGATGTAGAAACGGGGGAGCTAACTTTGCGGGTAAAGCAGGAGAAAGCCGTATTCACCATCCATCCAACCAACGGGCTAAAATTTGAATCAAATGATGGTAAGCATGTGGTTGGGAATATAGCTGAAGACATTGGAGGTTGGGAAGTTTCTAAGGGCAATGTGGATAACATGCCCATTGGAGCCCCAACTTGAGGATAATCTGACATAGTCTGACTGAAGACTGTAAACTTAGCGCTTCTTGGGAGGCAACCCAAGCCCCTTTTATTGCTTTCTTAGTTTTAATTTAGTTTAGTAGTTGTTTTTGTTTTTTTTTGAGTTTTGGCATTCTTAGGAGTAGTAAGTTGCATCATACCCCACCCCTTTTATTTGTGCAAATCCCACATATCTCACTCCATCTTCACAAAGGAGCACTCTAACACCAAACACACCATCTTCATCTGATTCACTCATTATTTGGTAAGTTTGCAACTTCCAAACCCCACCCCATTTTCCCCATCTTGTGATTTTTGGTGTGCTTGGATTGTAGTAGTGCTAGGATAATTGTGTTGATCTGTGGATTGTGGATTGGTTTCTCATGCTAGACTTAGGCTTGGTGTTGATTTTTGGGATTGAATTTAGTTATCCATTGCATTCACTATCTTTGCCCCAATTCATGCATATGAGGTGTTTGATCAAATGCCCCAATGACAATTTCACATTGTTTAGTGTTATCTTGCATATCTATGCTTATCTTTTTGACATGGCACTATATTTTCTACTTGGGTGCATTATGTATGTGCTTTGATTTTCGATTTCTCACCCATCACCGAATTCCATAGTTCCATGGGTTTTGTTTTCTTGTCTACCTTGCTAGGTTACAAAGATGCGAAACCAAAGAGGGCCGGGCAGGCGAATGGGAAGAACAAGACCACACCTCGGAGGCATACAACACCCACGAGCTTGTGCACCAGGATGCATAGTGAGCTTATACGAGAAACCTCCTACACGTAGTAGTACCACATGACTTAAGGAGCCTTCGCCCCTCGGCTACCGAGGGAAAGTCTTTTCCCATCTCTCCATTAGGAACAATGTCATTTTAAGTTTGGGAGTGCAGTCTATTTTTATTCATCGAGTGAGTCTTGAGTCAAAAAAAAAGAAACGAAAAAAAGAGTCAGAGTCGAGTCGGTCGTTTGTAAAAGCGTGAAACTGCATGACTAAGTGAATTTGTTGAATATGAGTTGAACGGTCAAAGGGCATGTGTTTGAATGTGATCTATTCTTCTTTCCATTAATTCCATCTATGTGCTTAACTCTGTTGAATTATTCGGGGATGATTTTATGCGATCGAGTGTTTCTTTTATGATCCCAGGATCCTAGAACTTGTCGATCACTAGTCGAGGCGAAATCTAGGTGAAGTAACATTAAGGAAGTGATTTAGGCCATCTTTGAACAACCCCGAGCCAAAAATGCCTACCTTTGTATTATATTTTCCCTAGTGTCCCCATTTGAGCCATATAAAACTCGTTTCTTTGGCAAACCATCTAATACCCAGAGCCTAAATGTAAATATCCTAATTACCCATCACTCATACACACAAAGTATAGAAAAATATTGGAAGTTGAGGAGGGTATGATGAGAAGGGTGTGTATTTAATGAAGTTGCAGAGAAAAAAAAAAATATGAAACCCCTTGTACGCAAAAGAATAAGTTTGGGGGTTCCGAAAAAAAAATATGAAAAAAAAATTGAGAAAAATCAGCGGGATTGAAAGTTCATAAACATTGGGGATGTCAAAAAAGTGAAGGGTAGTTGCTAATTGATGATTCGAAGTGATAATTGTGTGTTTGGGTGATTTGAGCTACTTAATCCAATATTTTCATACCTTACCCTAAGCCCACATTACAAGCTTTAAAAGTCATATTGATCCTTGCATTACATTAGCCTACATTAGTGGAGATTAGTGTGAAAGACAAGCCTGGAGTCCGGTAAGCATCTCATCTCTATATTCAAAAAGTGGATCATTTTGAAAACACTTGATTGCGTGAGTCTATCTGGATAATGAAAATGGAGTTGGCATGAACATTCCACCTTCATGATCACTTTGTGAAAATACGTGTTTGATTGATATTAAAACGAAATTTGATGAATGAGTTTGGTTGTGAAGTTTCATGATTGGTTTGTTGAGTCGATCGTCTTCATTTTTGTTTCCTTCATGTTTATCATTTTTTGATCTGTAATTGCTTGAGGACAAGCAAACGTCTAAGTTTGGGGGTATTTGCTAAGTTGGTTTTTATACAAATGTATTGAGTATTCTAGACTAGGATTTTGCGGTGTTTTCGAGTATTTTAGTGTCGTTTGAGTCGAGTTCGTGTCACAAGTTGTCGTTTGAGAGTCGGGACTAATCTTAGAAGCCAAAATTGGTTAAAAAAAGATTAAAAACGTGTTTAGGCGGTGAATATTGAATTTTAGAAGTTGAAAAACGGGAAAAATTGGGTCGCATCTGGCGCCGAAGCTAAAACCCCCAGCGCCTTGGGGTCGAAAAATAAGACGGTGGGCATAAAGTTAATGGAGCGCTTTTGCGCCCACAGCAAGGGCTGCAGCGCCACGATGTATAGCAAAAAAGGACAATCGAGGGTCATTGTGCGATGGAGTGCAACAATGAGGCGTGAGCATGACAAAGGCGGCAGGTGTGATGATCAATGACAAGCCCATCCCAAATAGCAACAAAGCAAAGCGGCGGCGTCATCAAGCAAGCGAAAGAGCGAGGAGACGCGTCAACGCTGCCGGCGCAGAACAGCAGCCGGCTGCGGCCAGCGCAATGCCACAGTTTGCGAGGATGTCTTCGGCCTACATTGCCGCAAAGGGGCTTTGGAAAAGCTTCACGCGCCTTGTGTGGATAGAGTGTCGGCGATTGGCGGCGAAGTGGCGGGCTTATTATTTTGGGCCTTTTGAGCAGATTTTTGAGGGTTTTAAGCCTATAAATAGAAGAAGTGATGTACAAACAAGGGGGTCGGATATTATTTTGAGCACAATGCAAGGCAAGAGACTCAGAGCGAGGGTTCTGGACACAGAGAGAATTCCTTCTCTTTTATTCTCAATTCTTTCTTTGTTTTTCTTTGTCGATTTCTTGAGATGTATAATTATTTCTTCATGAATTTTTGTACATCCATTATGAGCTAAACCTATTTTTCTAGGGATTGATGTAACTTACGTTTGAACCTATGTTTTGATTTTTGATTTATGAAATTCGCATGTTATTTAATCTATTTGTCTTTATTTGATTTGATTGCATCCGGATTATCCGATCAATAATTTAGATTGTTTGGTGTGTTTGATTTGACGCTCAAGAGGTAATTGAACGCCTGGCCATAGAATAGCACAACCTAGGGTTTCATAGAATCGAGATATTTATGAATCTTTTGAAGCTTTGTGATAGAATATTCATTGAGCGTATTAGGGTTTAATTTATGATTTTTATAGAGATATCGAAATCGAAATTGTAACCTAGAATCACTTGGCACTCAAAAGAGGAAGTGATAAGCGGTAGGAATATTGGCTTATAGATTGATAACTTGTGATTAATAAACTGGATTGAAAGCATAGGGGATAACTAGGTGAAATCAACCTCTAGAATTCATATTCTAAGTGTTTGATTAATTATGCGAACCAATTAGTTGCTTATTTTTAGTTTATTTTTAGTTTAATAAAAATCCATCTCTTTTCGATTTCTAAATAGAATTAAGCTATTTTAATTATAGTACTTAGTATAAAATTCGATAACAATCCTGTGGAGACGATAACCCTACTTTCAAAACTTATACTAAAACTTGACAAACCGTACGCTTTTGTAAGATTTTCGCGATCGGCTGATCATATGGCTTTCTTTTGGTGCAGATTGAAATCTTGCACATACACCTACAACAAAGGTGATGTCGGCCTACTTGTTGTGAGATGAAGCGTTGATCAATAAGTGCTCAGATATCTGGTTTGATCCACAGGCTTGCCATCCGCATCCATATCCATCTTGATTGATGTATTCATTGGTATTTTCACGGAAGATTTCTCTTCCATACCAAATTTCATCATTAAATCTCTGGTATACTTTGTTTGATTTATAAAGGTTCCATCCTTCAGCTGTTTTAACTTGAAGTCCTAGAAAGAATGTCAGCTCTCCCATCATGCTCATTTCAAATTTGCCTTGCATGAGGTTTGAGAACTTATCACATGACTCTTTGTTTGTGGATCCAAAAATAATGTCATCCACATATATTTGAACAAGCAGTATACTCTCTCCATCTTGAATTCTGAAGAGTGTTCTGTCCACTTTGCCTTTGGTGATCCATTATCTGTTAGAATTGAGATAATGTATCATACCATGCTCTTGGTGCCTGTTTCAATCCATATAGAGCTTTCTTGAGCTTGTACACTTTATCTCGAAGAGTCTTCTGCTCAAATCCTGGAGGTTGTTCAACATAGACTTCTTCTTCCAACAATCCATTCAAGAATGAACTTTTTACATCCATTTGGTATACAATGAAGTTCTTGTGTGCAGCATAGGCAAGAAACATCCTTATTGCTTCTAATCTTGCAACAGGGGCAAAGGTTTCATCAAAATCTATCCCTTCTTCTTGGCAATACCCTTTGGCTACCAGTCTTGCTTTGTTTCTTACCACAAAACCGTCTTCATTCATCTTGTTTCGAAAACCCATTTTGTGCCAATAACATTACGATGAGTTGGTCTTTGAACCAATTCCCAAACTTTATTTCTCTCAAATTGATTCAGCTCTTCTTGCATGGCTTGAATCCAATGTGTGTCATCCATTGCTTGGTACACATCTTTAGGTTCTATTTGGGAAATAAAACAAGTGAACATTGCTTCTTGTTGAGCTCTGGATCTGGTTCTTACACTATCTCTTACATTTCCAATGACTAGCTCGGTGGATGGTCTCTCGGCCATCTCACATCAGTTGGAGTAAGTTAGGTAGGTTAAGTCTTCTTGCGATTGTGTTTTCTCGAAAGCGACTCTTTCATCATCACTTAGGCTGCAGATTTTCCGGTGTCTTTGAGATTGACTATCTCATCTTCACCTTGATTAATTGCTCGGCCTCGGCTTCAACATAGGGACTCTTCTCGCAGTTGGGATTGACTTATCACTAACTCCTCAAAGTCTTCTCATTTACATTAGGTTCATTAAACACTACATGGATGGACTCTTACGTGACCATAGTCCTTTTGTTCAAAGACTCTATAGGCTTTGCTTTTATTTGAGTATCCCAAGAAGATACCTTCATCAACTTTGGCATCAAAAGCCTTTAGATTATCCTTCCCATTGTTGTGGATGAAGCATTTACATCCAAATATTTTAAAGTACCCAACATTTGGCTTTCTCCTGTCCAAATTTCATAGGGATTCTTTGTCGGGTTGTCTATTAGTCATGCATCTATTTTGAGTATAGCATGCAGTATTTATAGCTTCGCCCAAAATCTTTTAGGCAACCCCCTTGACTAACATGGTCTTTTCTTTGCTTCCTTGAGAGTTCTATTCCTTCTTTTTGCAACTCCATTCTCTTTGTGGAGTCCTGCTTTCAGTAGATAATTCGTGAGCAATACCATTTTCAACACAATCTTGAGTTATTATTCCATTGACAAACTCGTTCCTCTATCGAGATCTTATCTTTATAATGGTTTGACTTTTCTCATTTTGAACTCTTTTCATCAGTTGGGGTAATTTCTGCAAGGTTTCCTTCTTTTCACACATGAAGATTGTCCATGTATATCTTGAATAATCATCCACCACTACTAGAGTGTATTTCTTTCTACTTATGCTGGCTGGCTCAACTGGACCAAATAGATCCATGTGTAACAGATGCAATACCCTTGTTGAAGATGGACTTGACTTCTCTTTAAATGATGATTTGATCTGCTTTCCCATCTGACATGCATCACAAACACTTTCTTTCTTGTACACTGAGTTTGGAAGTCCTTATACGAGATTACTCCTTGCAAGCTTGTTAATTGTCTTGAAGTTCAGGTGACTCAGCTTCTTGTGCCACAGCCAACTTGATTCGGCTGTACTCTTTGCTAGCAGACAAGTGCTTGGTGTAGCAGTTGACCAGTCTACCACATACATGTTCTTTTTGTCGGATCCTTGAAACACCACTTCATTTGATTGATGTCTTTGATTTGGCATAATCACATATTGAATCCAACATTGTAGCCCTTGTCACAGAGTTGGCTGATGCTTAACAAGTTGAAATTAAGACCTTCAACGTATGCAACATTTGTGATTTCTAATCTATTTTTCTTAATGGATCCAGTGCCTCTAATTTCCCCTGGAGCTTTATTTCCTCCAAATATGACTTTTGCACCTCTAATCTCCTTGAATTTTGACAGATTTTTCTTGTTTCCTGTCATGTGTCTGGAACAACCACTATCCATGTACCAGGTTCCTTGGCTTTTCGTTGTTCCTTGAACCCGCAATCAAGGAAATTAGTTTTAGGTACCCATACTTGCATGGGTCCGAGGGGTTAGTGTTGTAAGATGATCCAACCAACCTATAGCCAAATGATTTGACTCTAAGAGGTTGCCATCTATCTGTGCCATAATCATAATTCACTTTGGCAAATTGCTTGAGGGCTTTAGGTTCATACAACTATCTTTTTTGTCTGTATGCTTGTGTGTGTGTTTTAGCAATTGCCTTCTTTAGGTAATTGTGATATCTCTGAGTGTAGTGCTTGGGTGCATATGTGTGTTGATGATAGCTCACATTTGCCTTTGGAATAACCTTTCTTTGAGTTCTAGGCCTTTGCCATTTAAGCTTGTATTCCATAGGTCTTAGCCGATATTTCATATTATTCTAATCACCTTAACTTGGGTAATTTCTACCATTCCCATTATTTGTGTTTCTTTGATAGAACTTAAGGGATTTTGGTAGCTCTGTTTCTTCTTCACTTTTTTGGTAGAAGTACTTACCAAGGTTTTCCTTTTCATTTTTATCCAAGGCGTTTGTTTGGGATTGTGCTTTGGAATGAATTTGTGTGCAACATTTGGTGTCTTGGATTTTTGAGATGCTTCATTACTTGAAGATCCTTTTTTCAAGATCACTCTTGGAGTTGGCTATGCACAAAGGAATTGAATCATATGCTTGTCTTGTCTCCACATTCTTTTTAGCTCATGATAAGGTCATCCAATGATTTAGATGCCTTTGTGAATGAAGCAATCACATTTTGAGATCATTTTCTCTCTTTTCTATAGCGACTATATCTCATTGTTAGTTTAGCATATTCACTTTTTGACTCTTTGTTCTCATTAGCTATGTGACTTAGAGTACTTAGCTCCTTAGTCAGTTGTGAGTTTTGGCTTTTGAGCTGGCTGTTTTCCTCATTTAATAGTGTGTGAGGATTTAATGTGCTCTAAATCTTTCATCATTTTGCCTAATGAATCATAAAGATCGGTAGGTGATGAAGCGTGTGTGTCACAATCACTATCACTAGAATTTGAATGAGATGAGTTAGAATGTACCTCATCTTCTTGGTCAGGTTGATCTTGTTCTTTGGCCATTAGACATATTAATGCTTCTTCTTCAGAGTCACTTGAATAGTCAACTTTACTACTCTATGGTCTGTCGCTTCTTTTGACTTAGTCAGATCGATAGTCTCGGACAGCGACCAACATTGCTCTTTTATTTTCTTGCCTTCTTTCTCTCAAGACTTTTCTTTCTTCTTCATTCATGTATTTATTGACTGAGGATATGGACGATCCAATGGCAAAGTATCCTGGTTGTCGCAATTCCAACATAGGTTTTCAACTTTTTGATCGGCTCTCTCATTTCTTGGGTTGGGTACGCTCTTTGATATTCGACCTTTTGATATTCTCGCTCTCTTTGGTGGCCTATCTTCCCTTGACTTGGAGGGAGTGAAATCTTACGGAGGATTAACCTTTGTTCCTTTTGTAGTTCTTGTTGAAAAACTTGTTGAATCTTTTAACCATCAAGGCAATTTCCTCCTGGTCAACGACTTCTTTGGTCTCATCTCTCTTCCCTTCCTTGACTACGAGTGCGGTTGTTTTGGGTACAACTATCTCTCTTGATCCTTTCTTCTCAAACTCAAACTCATAGGCTTTGAGGTCTGAGAATAGTTCATGATTGGATGTTTTTTATAGGTCCATCGAGTGCCTTAGAGCCATGGTCTTCATTTCCCACTCAGCTGGGAGGCTCCTTAGTATCTTCATACACATCTCCTTCTGTGTGTATATTTTCCCAAGTGTTGAGAGCTCACTTGTAATTTCAGTGAATTTAGCATCGGTGGTCCGTTGTTTCACCCAAGCATTTTAAAGTTTTTAAATTTTTGAACAACAATAGATAATTTGTTTTCCTTGATTTGCTCAGATCCTTCACAAATTAGGGTTAGTTTATCCCGCATTTCTTTGGTTGTCTTGCAAGATTTGACTTTGTTTAACATGGTTTTGTCCAAAGTCTTGTAAAGTATATCCTTGGCCACATTGTCCAAGTTTTATCGTTTCTGTTTTCATTTGTCCATTCGACTCTTGGTTTTTCAACCATATTTGGTCTAGGAGGAGCATTCTCCTCTCCTTCACCAGTGCAGACTCTCCTTGCGATTGTGTTCACCTTCATTATTTGTAGTGGCCCATCTTCTATCACTATCCACATCTCATCATGTAAAGTCGATAGATGAGCATGCATACGTAATTTCAGTCATCAAATTCTTCAATGGTAAACATAGGAATGCGTGTCAAATTTGCTTCCATGATAATAACTTCCTCCGTTCATACGTAGTTCATACATTTCATTCCAAATATGGAGTTGAGTAAAATTTCATGTGATTCAAGAAATGAATAGAAATTCCATCGATCTTTAGATCGTCGATCTAATTCGATCAAGAATGTACTTAATAATATAATGGAATTTTTTGATAAATGGGAAATTCAAAATGCTCGGGGATGCAAATGATGCAATGTCTACAATACCTGGATTTAATCAGATACAATTTGAAGGATTTTGTAGGTTCATCGATCGGGGTTTGTGGAAGAACTTTCTAAATTTCCAAAAATTGAAGATACTGAGGATCATGAAGTCGAATTTCAATTATTTGTGGAAAGATATCAATTGGTAGAACCATTGATAAAGGAAAGAAATGTTGTGTATGAATCACTCACATATTTTTCTGAAACTTAGCAAAAAGACTTTTGAAAGAACAAGTGTTAAAAGAACTTCTTTGAAAGATTGGAGATCTAGTTCAGTAACCAGTGCGGAAGGCTCAATGAACCAACCGCTCTGATACCACTTGTAGGTCCCGAAGGGTGCGAGTAAGGTTTAGAGGGGGTTGAATAAACCTTACCAACTTTTCGATTTAGTCATTTTAAATTAGTTAAGAGTTAATTTCACGGCTATGTCTTGATGGATGCTAAGTTAGTTAACCAAATAGAGTTAGCCACTCAGCGATTTCGATTGAACTGTTGATAGAATAACTCGGCTATTTAGTCTAATACTTAACTTAATTTGTGATGAAATTTCAATGGAAGACTTAACACCCTTGAATTTGGTTTAAATTTGTTTTAACACTTGGTTTTAGCACTTTGTTAAATATCAATTGGATAGCAAATTATCGTGAGATATTAAATGATATGCGAGAAAATAAATCTTTGAAATGTAAATGACACAATAATTTTTATAGAGGGTCGAAGATGGGGTAATTCTTCTAATCCTCTCTTCTCCAACTCCTGGAGGAATCCACTAAGTATTGATAAAAGTACAAAGAGGTTATCAGTCCAGATGCAAGTCTTGATCACACAGCTGACTTGATCCTTTGGGACTCGATCAGAGATGCCTTGGTCACACGGTGGCTCCTCGTCCGACTCGAGCTTCTTCACAGGCGGTTGCCTGCTACTTGCGATTTGCTCAAGCTTCTTGGATTTTATCACGAATCCCTCCAATAACTTGAGACTGGTTCGACCTTGAACCTTTCTACAATCCTCTTTGGAATGTAGACCCCTTTTGATTCTTCAAAAGTTTCCTCTTCAACAGGTTGAAGTAGTCTTTCCTTCACAGCTTGGTGTTGGATTGATTTCCTTCGAAATTTAGGCTTGAGGATTTTCTTGAATAACTTGAGAATATTTTTGCAGGTTACAGCTCGAATGATAACTTGAATGTTCGTGGTTCAGGTCTATTTCTCTCTAAGTGATTCCTCAGCCTTTCATAGTGAACTTTTAAAAATCTGCCTGTTGAAGAGATAGGCTGATTTTCAAAAGTCATTTGTATTCGTTGGCTTGTCTTGTTGCAGTCCTTGATCTTGACATTCCCCGTATTTAAATGAACTTTCAGCTTTTCAGAGTCTGACACAAGGTGCAGTGCTTCCCATTGGTTTATTCCTTTTGCACGCTTCTAGGACTGAGCACTTTAAGACATGGCAGCATGGAAGTATTACTTGTTTAGGTAATATTCTTGACTTCTGTGCAACGGATTCTTTTCAGTTGTCTTGACTTGACTGCCTTTCTTTAACTTCCCCAGGTGACTTCGAGTCAGCTCCCAATCATTGGATGACTCATATGTCACTTCAACTTGAGACTTGGCTGTCTTGAGTTGACTTGACTGACACTTCACACAGCTGTATCATAGCTGCTACTCCTTCAGTTGAGTTCTTGTCTTCTTTTCCTTGCTATACTCAGCTGGTTCACAGCGGAGTCTTCATCCCGGTCTTCAGTTGACTTCTTGTATGTCCAGGCATAGCTGACTTAACTCAGCTAGTACAACCATATCTATTACAATACAACTTACAAGGAAAATGGGGTGCCAACTTTCTAGTCTAAGTTTTACATGGCATTCATCAAAATCTAAACAATAAATTTCCCAACATTGTGTTCCTGTGTATTTTGATGTGTTGTATGGTGTATGAATGTTGTATAGATGATGAAAATTCGTTCAGGCGTTGGTCCTATTTATATAGGTGCTTTGAGAGATCACTGGTACAGTTCTGATGGGATTAGGACTCAAAATCAGCTGAAAACACATTGCACCGTCCGTGTGGTTTCACATGGTCACTCCACATGGTCGTGTGGTCTCAAACCAGAAGACCTTGTGGCTTGTTTTTGTCCATGTTTTCTCCCGAACGCTTCACACGGACATGTATCTTCACACGGGTAGGTCACACGACCGTGTGGTCCCACATGGTCCGAGGTGTGGATTGGTTTTTGTCCGAATTTGCTCCTGGGGTCTTCATGAAAGTTGTAGTCTTTTCTCGTAGCTTTCCATAGACACTTGAATCACCTTAATATAAATTTTGTAGAGAACGTTATGGCCAAAATACTAAACCATGTCAATGCTGGAAACTGTTAGCGCGTTTGGACATTTTTGAAGGAAATTCCCGTTTGGACATATCATTTGAAACATGCTATGACATTTTGTCCAATTTAGCTCTATTTTCTTCAAAATCACACCAAATATCACGCCTAACAAAGGAAACCAAGTAAAATACACCAAATATGCGTGCAAATGCATCAATTATATATCAAAATAAGCCCCTAAATGCACGTATATTTTACACATATCATCTATCACTTGACTGATTCTTCACTTCACTTCACTCAGTTGACACACATTTAGGTCTTTTCTTCGATCTTCAGTCGAGTCTTGTAAGCTTCAAGTTGGCTGCCTTCGACAAAGCTAATAGAACCTTATCTATTACAAGTTGAATTACATTTGAATTGGAGTGTCAACTTCCTAATCTAAGTTTTACATGGTATCATCAAAATCTATACATAAATTTTCCCAACACAGATCAACGAGTACCACAAGCTATTGGAGGATCTTAAAGCTGAAAAGATCATAATGCAAGATGAATTTGTTGCTGGGATTTTGATCGAGAAGCTACCTAAGACTTGGAATGACTACAAACAACAACTCAAGCATAAACATAAGCAATTATCACTTGCGGACCTGATAACACATATCATCATTGAAGACACAAATCGGAGGGAACTTAAAGCCAAAAAGGCGAATGAGATAGATTCAAAGGCAAATATAGTGTAAGGTAAGCCTTCTACCAAGCTTGTTAAGCCATATCAACCTGATAGCAAACTTAAAGTGAATAACCCCAATACTTTCAAGAAATAAAAACTATTATGTTTGTGGAAAGCCAGGTCACAATGCACCGCAATGTAAATAAAGAAAGAAACCTACAAATTCCCCAAAGCCAAATGCAAATTTGATTGAAGGGGAAGATGTAGTTGCGGCGGTACTTAGTCAAATTAATCTCGTGGCCAGTGAGAAAGAATGGGTGGTAGACTCTGGGGCGACCAGACACATCTGTGAAAATAAAGAGGCTTTTCCATCCTACAATCTTGTGGGGAATAGAGAAGAACATGTGTATCTCAGTGATTCTCAAACTGCACAAGTTCTTGGCAAAAGCAAAGTTTTATTAAAACTCACATCTAGAAAGACCTTGGCTCTTAATGAAGTACTTCATGTGCCTAATATTAGGGCAAACTTAGTTTCTGTTTCTCTGTTAGGAAAGACTGGGGTTAGGGTGCCATTTGAATTTTGAAATATTGTAATGACAAAAGAAAATGTCCTTGTGGGAAAATATTATTGTAATCAGGGTCTCTTTGTACTCATTGTTTCTGATGTTATTAATAAAATCGCTTGTTTTTCTGCTTACTTGATTGATTCCATTGATGTATGGCATGTCAAATTAGGACATGTTAGTGCTACATATGTAACGACCCAATTTTCAAAATATAGAAATAACTAATTTATTAAGAAAACGTGTATTTAAAAGTGCACGAATAAGACACCTCTCAAAAATAAGTGGAACCATTTTATTAATAATGCCAACAAATCAATCACATTTCCGTTGCGCTACTCCAATTTTATAAAACATAGTCCAATTATAAAAATTTGATGCGCCACTTGTTATGACCTAAAATCTCTAAAATCTAAGTAATTCGATATAAGAAAGAATTTTATGAAACATAACTTAAAATTAAAATTTCTATTCAAGTAAACAAAGTACTTTAATTCAAAAAACAACTTTTTTTCTCTAAAAATAAAATACTAACTATGGATGATAACTCAAATTAGTAGTAAAATAATATTTTTAAAAAATTTAAATTAAATAAAAATCGTTGACTTGGCATCCACCGCCCTCCAATCCTCACTCGAGCTCCTCAACCTGAAAAGTGTTAATAAATATGAGGTTAGCTTTCAACTCGCTCCGTGGGGATACATTTGTCAAAATTAAATACATCAATAAGCATAATCGTAAACATTCAACATGTACTTTACTTTTTACTCTGACTGGCCAGTTACTTTATACAATTGCGGGTACACCCCGAGGATACGTTTGATTCCGGACCTTCTTACAACCCCTAATTAAGTACTGCGGGTTCACCCCGATGATACTTTTGATCTCGGAGCTTCTTACAGCCCAGACAAATTATAGACTGCGGGTTCACCCCAAGGATACGTTTGATCCCAGACCTTCTTACGGCCCATGGCTAACATGATTTCTTTTTACATTGCACATAAACGCAAGCATATATACGAAGCATTTAAAAATGACAAACAATACTTGAATAGTAAAATATCCCCACCTTCAAATAATTACAGATATCTCGTGAAGAGAATGTAAAAAGATGCAGAATATCCTACTCCTCGATTTCCTTGTTTCCTATGATAATTAATAAAAAATAAAATAAATAAATAAATAAAATTTTAAATATGGATAAGTGAAAAAGAAAATTTAAAAACTGAAATTGGATAAAAAACAATATACCAAGTTTGGATTGAATATCGGATCAAATGGTTGGTCAAAGGATTGACAAGATTTGATTCTCCAAATTGAATCAAACCATGCTAATTGAAATCCACCATTTAATATCAAATCAACTCTCAATATATTTCCCAAATAAAACCCTTGTCTCATCTTTTCCCATATTCCTTTCCTCTCTCTCTTCTTTTTCTTTCCCTCATACTGCCTTGCCCTCCATCTTTCTTCAACTTTCTTTTTCTTTTTCCTTTTCCTTTTCCTTTTCCTTCTATCCGTTCTTCCTTATTCTTTTTCTTCATCTCTTCTGCAACTTCCGTCACATACCTCCCTCTTTTCTTTCTTTTGTTTTGTGGTTTTATGAATAGTAACTCACGGAAATTCGGAATAAATAATAGTAAGATTTTCCTGGAAATTCTCAATATGGACTAGGAAGAGCAGATGAAAAATCCGTAGGAGATCATAGGGCTAATTTCTAGTGTTTGATGATAAGTGGGATTTAAAAGATAATAAGATAAAATCTAATTTTTCCTAATCTAATAGGAGTGAAATTCTATCTAATTGGGTTTTTAAATAAATCTGGACTTTAAAAGGATAATGACTGAATTATAAAACATTAATAATTTATAATCATCATAATTGGGATAATTACAATATAGATATAATAATAATATTTTTTTTTTAAAAAAGGGATATTAACAATAGCCTAAATTCATAAAATGCTTGTTCTTCTGCTTACTTGATTGGTTCCATTGATGTATGGCATGCCGATTATGACATGTTAGTGCTAGCTATATTCATAAATGCAAACTCTTGGTTTAATTTCTAGAATCAATAACACTAGCCTAAATAAATGTGAAATTTGTTGTGAATCTAAATTAACCAAGAAATCGTGTTTTCCCGTGCTACGAGAAACTGAATTGATTAATCTTATTCATACCGATTTAGGTGATTCAAAACAAACTATGACTAGAGGTGGTAAAAATTATTATGTGACTTTTATACATGATTATTCTAGATATGCTAAGGTATATTTTCTTAGAAATATAGATGAAGCATTTAGCATGTTTATTAATTCAGGAAAAATAGGACTTTAAAAGAAATGATGAATGCAATGCTCATTAATTCAGGTGGTGCTAAATATTTTGGGGTGAAGCTATTTTATCTGCATGTCACTTACAAAATAGAATATCTTATAAGAAAACGGTAAGACAACTTATAAATTATGGAAAGGCTATCGCCTTAACTTAAAATATTTAAAAGTGTGGGGGTGTCTTGCTAAAGTTATGTTGATCCTAAGAAGGAAAAATAGGTTCTAAAACTTCTGATTGCCTATTTATTAGTTATGTTGATCATAGTGATGCATTTAGATTTCTTGTTTCGAAAAGTGATGTGATAGATGTTAATACGATTGTTAAAACAAAAAATGCTGATTTTTTGAGCATATTTTCCTTTAAAATCGAGACAATTTCTCATGCACTGTTGAATCTCTTCTTATGCTCCTATTGAACATAATAATGAGAACTATTTTGAGAAGTTAAGAAGAAATAAGAGATAAAGAAAAGAAACTTCCTTTGGAAATGATTTTTATACATATCTTGTAGAAAATGACCCTTTAATATTTTCCAAAGATGTTTCATGTTACGATTTTTTATCTTTGGAAAGAAGCCATCAAAATCGAAATTGATTCTATTGAACAAAACAAAACTTGGACTTTAGTTGATTTGCCACGGAGCTAGACCTATAGGTTGCAAATAGATTTTTAAGAAGAAATATTATCCTAATGGAATTATTGAAAATATAAAGCTAGATTGGTTGCAAAAGGTTTTACTCAAAAATAAAATGTGGATTATTTTGATATTTTTGCTAGAATTTCTTCTCGATTCGAGTTTTGATTGCTTTGGCTTTTGTCCACAAACTTATTATTCACCAAATGGATGTAAAACGCATTTTTAAATGGTGATTTGGAAGAGAGATTTATATCATGCAACTGAGGAAAGATGTGTTGTTTTTGGTAAAGAAAACTAAGTTTGTAAATTAGTTAAATCATCATATGGTTTAAAACAAGCACCTAAAGATGACATGAGAAATTTGATCCAAGTTTTGTTATCGATGCTTTCACTTACATTTGGAGTTGATAGATGTGTTTATACAAAATTTATTGATAATGAGTGTGTGATTTATTTCTTTATATGTGGATGACATGTTCATATTTGGTAGCAATCTTGGTTTAATTTATAGAACCAAAAGATTTCTTTCTTCAAAATTTGATATGAAAGATATGGGTGAAGCAAGTGTGATATTGGGTATTAAAATCATAAGGAAAGATAATAACATAATGTTAACACAAGAACATTATGTTGAGAAGCTTATTAAGAAGTTTGGACATTTCGATGTCAAACCTGTGAGTATTCCTTATAATGCTAACACTCAATTAAAGAAAAATCTTAGTGATCATGTGGCTCAATCCGAGTATGTATATATTATTGGGAGTCTGTTGCATTTAATGAATTTTCACGACCTGACATAGCCTATGATGTGTGTCGATTGAGCAGATATACACATAATCCCAATCGTGATCATTGGACTGCTTTAGTCAGGCTAATGAAATATTTGAAAGGTACCATGAATTATGGTATTCTTTATAGTTGATTTAAATCCATACTAGGGATTTAGTGATGCTAATCGGATCTCTAATTCGGATGAGATAAAATCCACTAGTAGTTATATATTCACCTCTTGGTGGGGTGCGATTATTGAAGTCGACTAAACAAACTATCATAGAAAAATCTACTATAAAGTCCGAGTTTGTTGTATTAGAGTTAGCCGGCAATGAGGTGAGTGGTTGAAAAACTTAGCAGATGTTCCATTGGGTTCAAAACCAACTCCTTCAGTGTCTATGCATTATGATTGTCAAGCAGCAATTGCAATTGCAAAGAATAAAACTTTTGATGTAAAAATAGACATATTCGTCTGAGATATAATGTGATTAAACAACTGTTAAAACATGGAGTAATATCCATTGATTATGTGAAGTCAGAAGTGAATTTGGCCGATCCTCTGACAAAACCTTTGGGAAGGAAATTAATTATTGAGACATCGAGGGGAATAAGACTTAAGTCAATAAATTAACAGTGATAAAAACCTAACCTTTGTGATTGAAGATCCCATGAATAAGGTTCATATGGGTAATAACAAGTCACTTGTTAATTCTGTTAGCACTAAAATTAATTGTCCCTTCCTATGGTGTGAGAATGCTAAATTGCAATTATGTGAGGATGAGTTACTAAAACTCTTAATGAATTTTATATCCTTCAACGGTGGTATATTTGATTGCAAAATACACTTGATGAGATTAACCTATATGAGTGTGGAGTGGGGGTGCTTCTATGATACTTTGGCATGTCTCTAGAGCACTCATGAATACAGGCATGCGCATGGTTTATTAGCGTAACACCGCATTGAATGGCAAAACTTTGAGAGGGTATAATGTATTCGTAAGATTTTAACTTACAATAAAGAGTTTTGGTTCATAGAAACCGCAAACTTCACCAAAACTTTGTATTTTAAATCTTATCTTTTTGAGTCCAGTTCATAGTTCGAAAGACACAAGATTCAAGGAATTTTACATTCATTTTTTAACCAAATGAGATCATTCATTCTTACTCTTTATAAATCTTATAAAAACATGTGGGGATTGTTGTATTTAATGAGTGCTTTTAAAAGATTCTCTATCACACATAGAAAATCAAAAGAAGCTTTATCCTCTTTATTAATGAGAGACCATTATTACGACCAAGTGAATAAGGTGGCCTTGCGCACATAAAGAGCTGGGCCAAATTTGCAGTTTCAAGTGTAAATTTGTCGATTTACCCCCCTGCGCAGATGATACAAGCTCGACCAGGTTTGTTTTACCACTTTAAAACTAATTTTCTGACTTGGTCTTTTAGCCTTAACCGATTTTGACCAATTATTTCCTTATCCGCTAATTCAAAATCGGTTCCTCACAGATTGCTCCTATCTTTTAAGAGTAGGTCTCCTGTCAGACGGTCTAACGGATCTAGTTCGTTAGACAGAGCCCCACCAACTGACCCAAATCTGACCCAATAGTTGACCCGTTCTAACCCGCAAGATTTTTCCCATTCTCAGCCCTAGCCCTCAAATCAAATATTCAACTTGCAGCAACTTTTCCCTTTCATCTCTCTACCATCTCCCTCTTTTCCCTTCACCTTCTCCATGCCCCCTCAAATTATTTCGCAAACCCTTTTCGAGAATATTGGACTGCATAAAAACCATTCGAGCTCTGCGAAAAATCCTCTCCTATGGAACCCCTTAGACTTGTAAATTTATGTCAAACCCCCTCAAGTTGTAAATTTATGTCGAACCCCCGTGGAAGCCTCTCCTATTGAACAGACATTTCGTCGAGCAGGGCCTCGAGCTCCTATTCGATCTCGGCGGTGAGTTGAGAAACCTCATGAGACCAGACTCGGCGAGTCATGAACGATATGTGGCTGTTTCTTTAACTCCAGTGGTATTGCACAGGAAATTCTAAAAAATGGAACACTAGTTGCCGACTTGCCGTGATGATGCTTTCTGATGAGTCAAAACACGGTGATCATGAGTTTTTCACTGAGATTGAGACTATTTCTAATGTTAAAATTTCATTTGTTTGTTTTTAGTTTTTAAAATAATTTGAAAACAGAGAAAGATTATTCTAAAAAAAAAAGAAAACAGAGAAAGATTAAGAAAACAATAATTAATAATACTTTTTACGGAAATACTAATACGTTTCAAAGTAGGATTACTAATATGTTTTATTGAAAACCTAACACTTTCCGAGGAATATCTATAAATCTTTGTGGGAAAACTAGTATTTTTCAGGGAGAATTATTAATACATTTTACATTATTTGCTAATACTTTGCGAGGACAACTAATACATTTCGGAGAAAAATTTAATATATTTAGGGAAACTACTAATATACTCTCCATGGAACTACTAATACTTTTTTGGGAACTACTAATACTTTTATGAGGGACTCGCTAATACATTTCGTGAGTTATATTCGGAGAAACACTAAAATACTCTTGAGGGAACTACTAATACATTTTGGAATAATGCTAATACTTTTTAGAAGGACGACTAATACTTTTCGGTAAGGATGTTAATACATTTTAGGAGAAAAATATAATTATATTCAGGGAACTACTAATACATTTGGAAGAATCGCTAATACATTTTAGAAGGACGATTAATACTTTTCGTAAGGATTTGTTAATACATTTCGGAGAAAAATTTAATTAATTTCAAGGAACTACTAATACTTTTCGAGGAACTACTAATACTTTTTTGAGGGATTGCTAATACATTTCAGGAGTATATTTAAGAGAAATACTAAAAAACTCTTCAGGGAACTACTAATACATTTGGAAGAACTACTAATACCTTTTAGAAGATCTGACTAATATGTTTTGAAGGATTTCGATAATACCGATACTCCGAAAACTACTAAAACACCACTTTGCTAATATTACGAAAATGCCACGGATCCGCGGGTCGATCTGTTTAACAGTCGACTGCTAGATTAGGCCTGACAAGAAGTTTTTGTGATCCTTTAATGGTTGTTCCTATTTTTCTCGAAAAATAAAAATTTGATTTCTAAACTTTAGACGTAAAACGTGCAACAATTTTTAAAAGACAATGCTTCCTATTTTTGGGTGAAATCCGTTGGTAGTGGGTTTACTAATACCCTCACATAGCTGAATACAACAGAGAGGGAAAATCATCTTCCTTCTTCATTTTTTCTGCACCTCTCAATTTTGCTAGGTTACTCAAATATTTATGCCATTAAAACCTGATGAATCCTGGGGGGATTACGAAAGTAAATTCCTTAAGGACAGTGCATTCATGCGCGCCTCAGGACTACCTTCGGCTTATTGCATTTTCCTTCTCTTGGTTAAAGTTTTTACAGTTTGCTACCGGTTGCTCTGCATTTATCACAACACCAACCCTGTTCAACACCCTTAAGGGTGAGCGATACCATGCGAGCTGCAAACTTCTTCTAAATCAACATAATTTGTTCACGATTTTTGAGAAATGTACACATTTGCCCCACTTTTCGGGAACAATGATAGCTCTTTACGCTTCCTGGTATTTTTTGGACAAATTTACACTCTCGCCAAATTTTCCGACTTTTTTATATTGTTGTTTCAAGATTGTTTCGAACATGTTCAAACATGTTTCTTCTAATAAAATTTCAGTGAAAACATAAATTTTGTCCTCGTTAAATAATCTGTTTTATAATCGAAATCTTATAAAAAAATCAAGAAATATACATATAAAACAACATATATTAAAACCAAACAAATTAAAATATTGTAGAAACAAAATGTATAAAAAAAATACAATTCCATTTTGGACCAATGCATGAAAACATAAAAAAACATGGAAACAACCAATAAACAATATAAAAACAAACCGGAAATAATATAGAAAACACCATATAAGCAAAAAGAGCTTAAAAATAGGTAAACATTGTATTTAAACATCGAAAATTACGTGGAAACAACAAAGAAACATCATAACAACATTAAAACGGTATGGAAACAACCCAAAAATAACGTAAAAATATTAAAACCACCACATGAATAAAAAGAGCTTAAAAATAGGTAAAAAAAAATGTATTTACACATTGAACACTACATGAAAACAATAAAAAAAATATTAGAACAACACAGAAACAATAGAAACAATGTACAATACGTGAACAAAAAATAGCATAAAAAATAGATAAAAGTTGTTTTGAAAAATCGAAACAACAAAGAAACAAATTTAAACAACATCGAAATAATATATATAACATATAAAGCAATACAAGAACAAAAAAAAAAATATATAAATAATCAAAAAAACTACAAGAACCTAAAAAAGAAAAAAAAAAATAGGTACAAAAATGGTATGAACGTATTTTGTGGTATGTTTACCAAAAAAATGGTATTTTTATGTAATTTTCCCCCTTTGTTTGGGGTTCGTGTTTCAGGCCCTTGATAAGGGACTGGGCCAAGAACTAAATTCTTCATCCAATTTTATAACATATCCCATCCCAACCCCGTTATTATATATGTAATCCCGCATTTTCTCCAAGTTTTGAATTATCTATCATTTAATTATGTTGTTAGTTTATGTTGATAAGGGTACTTTAGATATGTGACACCATTATACTACTTAATCATTGACATCAAACTATGAATTATAATCACACTCCGAATATTACATAATCAATGAACAGTGCAATTCTTAAGAATTCATCCAATTCTATCTGAAGAGGCAAACGAGCTCTAATGTGAAATCTGGGGATCAATTATGGATAATGGCACTCGTTGACTTTGGAACGTAGCATTGGCGGCAACCCAACTAATTTTGGATCACTTGTGAAGAAGATTCAAATCCCCTAATCCAATTCAAAGACCATAAACCCCCCATTTAGTGCCACATGATAAGTGGCACTACGCTTCCTTCTCTTTGCTGGCATTTTCTAGAAATGCTTGCAATGTGAACAAATTTTATTCACTTTATAGCTGGCCCCATCTTCTTATCAACAATAAAAAGAAATGTAATGAGACCCTATTATATTCATAAATATTCAAGAATCAACTACTATATTTAGTTCAGTAAATATGAAAGTTAAGGTTGTATTTGGCTGGAAAGATTTGGATTTGAGTGTAAAAGTCGAGAAACGATTTCAAATGACTTCATTTCAGATGGTTTTGAAAATTTCTACAATGACTTAGGAAATAGCTCAAAACAGGAGCTCAATGATTAAAAATCCGTTGAATTATGTGGTTCCCTAAACAAGTTTAAATGATTTGTTACTGTGAATTTGAAATCCTTAGATTCTATTATGGTAAAATATTTTTTTTTGTTGTGGCATCTGAGCAGAAAGATTCGGGCTTGAAAGGGAATTGTGCTAAAAGGATTTTAAAAATGACCCCTCGGCCCTCGGCTGATTTTCACAATGACTCAAAAATAGTCCAAAATAATTGTTAATTTTTTGAAATTCAATGTAATATGAGATGACTAAACAAACTCAAGTTGCATTTGGATTGATTGATTCAAAGCTAATGATTTCAAATCAATATAAGTTAATAACTAATGCAAATACAACTTCAATAAATGTATTACTATGAATGTTAAAATCCTTAACTTGAAATTTATCCATTCAAATGAAACCTTTAAATAGTTATAACTACTCCATTTTCTGGTATGTCACAATTCATTCTTCTAACGAAGATTTAATTATATTGCGGACAGAGACTCATCAATAAGCAAATACACGAGCATCAATTAAAAAATTGCTACGAAACATTATAAAATTTGTCTTAATTTTTTTTAGAAAAAATAATAATAATAAAAAGATGGCCTTGGAATCCCCTTTTTCACCATGGATGTCATCAAAGGTTGGTGGGCGAATTTCCCTTTAGTTTTGGCAGCATTTAAACAAGGGTCTTTTCCACAGAAAATAGGGAGAAAGAAAGACAAAATCATGCGTGCAGGACAAGTAAAATACTAATACTATTTACTATGGACAATTTGTAAAAGCTCTTGCTTTATCCTGTTTGATCAACTATATATGTACTTGTTCTGTCCCTCGAAGATTATCTATTCCAGTCTTCCTAAACAAAAAATAAAAAAACAAGAAAGTGAATGTTTATAAATTATATATATGTTGTTACTTGTCTATGATCATATCCTTCTACTTGTCGTTATCTCTCTATCAATTGTGCTGTCATAGTGTCACAATCATTACAAAAACTCAACAATCTTAATATTAATTATCATAGGAAAAGAAAATCAAATTCTCTAATTTTTAAGTGAAATGTTGATTTGGGGTTACATAAAAAAGGGTTTATTACAAAATCTATCCCAGAGATTTAGTGTAATTAAAAGAAAATCCAATTATCTTTTAAAAATACAAATTTCCCCTTAACGTATTACAAACGCTACGTTGAGGTTTGCATTTGCTTAACAAATGCCTCCTCTCAAAATGTGTTATTTGTAAATTATATACAAATATTGAGGTGGTACTTGTAATTTTATAAGATGGTTAAATTTCTTCTCAATTAGAGTGAAACTCGAGGGCAGATTTTGTAATTAACCCTGGAAAAATGGTTTTCGTTTTCATATGCATAAATATTATGAAATTCAAATCAAGATTTTAATAATGGAAAAAAGATGTGCACGAAAATACCACTACTTGGAGAAGGGGACATAATGCATGACAAGAGATCCATGTTCACAGGGTTTGATCTAATTAATATAAGACATCTTAGGAGTTGGACCACATTTTAGATGACCTAAAAACAAAACGAGGTTTTAATGTCACATGTAAGTAGACGATAGTTGGTGGAGAATGGAATGTTTAGAATATAAAGTATTAGGAAAACAAACTCTTGACAACAACAACATTTTTGTCCTTGTTTCTCCATTTACCCAAGGAGATTGATTATGTTTGTTTTTTCGCAGTAATCAAGAAAACATTTTATTTAAACTAAAACATTTACCATTTCCCATAAAGACTAATGGCAACTAATTCGTATCTGGCTCTAAATTTTAATTAAACTTCAAAAATTGACCCAGAGAAAAATTATTTAAATCGAAGAAACACCCAAACAAAGTAAAATTGGCAATATCCTAGAAAGAGAATTTCAACAATAAAATCTAAGATGATAAAAAAAAAAACTTGTTAGAAATTCAAACATGGACTCTTAATCAAACAAGTGTGAATTGCTGTTAGTGTTGGTTAACTAATTAAGGTAAAGTCTTTCACAGGAAACTTTGACCATCAACAAGATTACCATGAATGGACAAATAAATACGAGGAAAAAGACTAAATATAAATCCACTACTGAGTTTCGCAGTAATTACAAAGCACATAATATATGCTTTATTGCATTTTTTATTACATTACACTAATTATTATTTTATGGGTTAAATTTCAAAGATAATGTGCGAGTTCAAAGATAATCATCCTACTTAATAACATGCCACTTTCCAACAAAATCATATTTACATTGAAAATATAAATAAATTAAACAAGTCAAAAGGAAATTAATTATTAATTAATCGTACCTATTTTTCTGTTTAATCCACCAATCACTGCCAGACTAATGGGTTGACTCGGAATTTGGCAAGATAAGGGGATATACTTAATGAAATATTCCAATAAAGATTTTTTTCAACCAATATTTCCATCTTTCTATGGCCAAAGAAAGGGAAAAAGAATTGTATACGCACTCCAGATTTTGCTAAATCCACTCAGAAAAAAGGAAAAATATTACTGAGCTAAAGCGTGAACAGCAAAATAAGGAGTGTCTGTGGTAAAAAAAAAAAAAAGAAACAAAAGGTGAATTATGTAACCGAATCACGAAATTACCCCTGAGAATTGAAAGAATTTACACATTCTAAATTCCAGAGAGCCACCGAAACAGCTCACTGATTTCCTCCCCCACACGGTTCGCCTCCAGATCCTCGGCGGCGACTACGGGGTCGCTCCGCCGGCTACTGCCGGAGAAGAATCTCCCGGAGCTCCTAAACGACATCGCACGGGAGGAAAGCGAAACGGACGCCAGCCAGTCCACGTATTCCCTCAGCCAGTTCCTCCCGCTGGACACCTCCGCCGCGAGAAACTCCCCCGGAGGCTCCGGCATCGGGATTCCGACGGACGATTCCTTGTCAACTGAAGTGCAATCGGAGATTCCTCTTCTGTGGACGGTGGACCCCACCGAAACCTCGTACCCGTTGTCGTCCACGACGTAATCGAAGGAGCCGATTGAATACGACCGCCGCTCTCCCTCCGCCTCCGGAACCGCCCCCTCGCGGCGGCGGCTGATGCTCCCGATCTCAATCCGAAAACTATTGCTATTATGAATGCCGCGATTCTGGGTGGAGATTTTATCGAGTACTTCGGAGTCGGAGGGGAGGACGGTGGACCTGCAGAGAGGACATGTCTGATTGGCGAGGATCCACGTGTCGATGCAGTCGGCGTGAAACGCGTGGCAGCAGAAAGGCAACAGACGGAGCTGATCGTGCGGCTCGAACTTCGACAGACACACGGCGCAATCGCCGCCGGTGAGGTTACCTGTGACGGAGCGGAAGGTGAACAGAGGGAGGCTATCGAGGAGATTACCGGTCGGCGCCACGTGGCATTGCTGCCGAGAGTCGTGGCCAAGAACGACGTCGTCCGTGGCGGAGAAGGTGCGGAAGGTGCGGTGGAATCGCTTGGAGAGGAAGCGGAGGAGGATGTAGATGGAGGCGGAGAGGATGACGGCGGAGGCGATTACGATAATCACTATAATAGCGGAAGTGGAAGTAGAAGACGACGAAGGTACTGACGACGACGTCGTATCGGCGTATGGAGGTGGTAGTTGTGGCATTTGTGTGATGGCGGTGGTTAGCGGCGGCGGCGGCGGTGGTGAAGAAAAAGAAAAAGACATATCGGAAGAGATTTTAGAACGAAAAAAACAGAGGGTTTGTTTAGTTGGGGAGAGAATGAGATTAGGCCATTTTAGAGAGAGAAAGAGAGAGATGTAGATTGGGGTAGAGGTATTTATTACAAGACCAAGGGGTGGGTCTCGCCGGTGGAGTTAAGGAGGAAGGGGTTGCGATAAATGACGCTAATATAAGAGAGAGCAAATTTGGTGTTTTTGTTGGGAGTGACACGTGATAGGCACGTGACGTATCCTGGTCCGTCGTTCTTACTACTACTGTGTACGGAATCCTCTGTGGGACATTTTTAAGGTCTTTTTTTTTTTTTTTTTTAAGGTGTCAATTGTGAAGTATATAGTATTGTTTGTGTGTTATATGTGAAAGTAAGTATGATGAGTGTGTGTAATGTGTGTGAGAATGGGGGAAATGAGGGTAGGAAGATTGAATTAATGAGGAAGTGAATGAAATGAAATTTGAGGGGCAAAAGCAGTAAAAGAGGTGGTATCAGTGCAGTGGTGGCAGTGGGGGCATTAATTGGTTTTGGGCCAATTGAAAACAATGGTGGGGTCCTTTTTATTTTTTATTTTACGGTTTTGGGCATATTAATTGATTCGTTCACATGTTTTGGGTTTGGTTTCTCCATATTGGTTTTGTTGAAGGCCAAATTTAATTTTTTTTTTTTTTTTGGTTCTTCTTGCATCACATCTTCATCTTTGTTATTGGTTAGCAAATGATGCAGTAGATTGAACTGAATACACTGAAAATTTGATGCGTGACTTAGGTGAACAGCACGCACAATTTTGTCTTAGAAGATTGTGTATTGTAAAATATTGCATCCCTTTTGGAATATTTGTGCTTATAATCTTATGGCCGTAACAGAAAATATTGCATCGCACTGCTTTCTCTTTTAATTTTTTTTTGAAGAACTCTTTTTAATATTTGTACTAATATTATTATTGTAATGAATTTAATGTATTTTACAAAGATTTTCACAATCTAACACTGTAATTGTTTCTGAGATTGTTCCAAAATTGTCTTTACTTTCATGACAAATATTATCGTAATCTATTTTTAAGTATTATTTAAAAAAAATCTTGATATTGAAAGCAATAATATTTCTAAGATTGATTTAAAATTGTTTTAACTTTTATAACAGATATCGCAATCCATCTTTAAGATTATTTTTTAAAAAAAAAATTAACTTGACACAAGAAAATATGCTAAGCACATAATCACTTTTGGGAAAAAATCTAAGCATTTTAAGTAAATGACTTTGTCTTCCAAAGTTGAGCTGGGTTTTATTATCATTAATCAAACTACCATTTAAGGTTCTTCTTGCTAAATCTTCTATTAAAACTGTTGTTCAACTTTATTTTCGCATAATTATGTGACTCGCTCAAGATCACAACTAATTTGCTACAACAAAGGTCTAGGATTGTGGGTAAATTGCATAGTAACAAATCTTGAATTTGGGATTAAATAGGTTAGCCCTGAAAATTGCACCTCATATATTACTCGGGAAGTTTGTATATGCTACACCTAGTGGTTGGTGTTGTACAGACACTCTCAGATAACATCCACCATTCAAGTCATCTTCTCGTTTTTAGGAGGCGAGACACATGACATTTATCCACTCACTACCTAAACATTTGGCATTTGCCATTTGTCCACTCACCAAGTGCAGTGGTGTATCTATTAGGTGGAATGGGGTTACAATTGTACCCCCAATTTTGAAAAAACCAACAATAATGTTTAGTTAAAAAAAATAACAATAATAATTTTGTACCCCTATTTTTATAGAAATAATTAGAAAATTTTAATAATACAATACAAATTTCCAAAATGAAATTTTTAAAAATTTAAAATTAACTTAACAATGTGGATAAATAAAATAAATTGTAAAGTCTATAAATCAATAAATATAATAAAATCAATAGTGTTACCAAAACTATGTTTTGTTGTCTCCTATTTTAGTTCTTATATATACATATATATATATATATTTTTTTCCATTATTATTACACATACAAACAACTTTTAAAAAATAAAAATGCATCCAAATTTACTACTACAACCTTGAAAATAAGTATAACATAAATCTCCATACTTATTATGGATATAAACATGACTAGAACATAATGTGCAATGAAGTTGCACCTTTTGCGGTTTTATGAAAAATCATTTTTCAAATATCAAAAACAAATATATATAGTCTTGAATGTATAAATATTACAATATAGGGAGTTAAAGTTCATAAACATGTATACTCGAAAAATGCACATGCTATTGTACAAAAGGGAGGTCTCACGTATATACAAGATATATTGCACGGGGTCTCATATAGTCTTACTTTAACCAGTTACAATTGTACCTTTTATTTTAATGAAATTTCAAACAATGTTTGTGCAATATGTTTTTTTATCCATCGTACCCCTATTTTTAAATTTCTGGATCCGCCACTGACCAAGTGTATATATACAATACATCTGGTGTAGCATGGATAACACATTACTCAAGATAATTTTGGAATAATTCGACAAAATCTTGGTTATACGACAAAATTCGTCCCATATAATACGCGTTTAATTCAGAAATATATCGATATAAATACTTATTTATTCTATAGAAAACAATGCATTTTAGTGGAAAATTCTCAGTAAATTATTTTCAAAAGTATTTTAATATTAAAAAATTTAAAATAGTATAATTTTGTAAAAATAGGGAAATTTCAGGAATAAATCGCTTTATTAACGAAAATATTTGAGAGTTTTTGTCACATTATTAGTTATGAAAGATACATACGAGACTTCAACACGTATGAAAATATCGTTTACTTGAGTATTTTTCAAAAAATCGGAGAATTTTGTTACTATGGTAAATTGAAATAATTAATATTAATTTATCATGATTTTTCAACAAAATAACTTAAAGTATGTTTCAATTTTGGAAGTGTCTCAACTCTCATGCCAATTGACATCAAGTGTATCTGCAAGAAATTGACCCTTCTCATTGTACGTTGTACTAATTTAGGTGATTGCGGAGGATAGCTTCTTAAATATTTCACTTGATATTTTATTATTTATTTACTTTATTTTTATGTTTTTTAACTAGTAGCATTTGATCCTTAATTTCCAAGCCTTGAATTCCTTTATTTAGTATGACTTGGATGAATCCTTACTCATTCCCAATTTGCACCTTAATAAAGATAAAACTTGGGCAAAGCTCCAAAGTTCATAATTTTCATACTAGTTAATTACTGCAAAAATATGAAGAAGTAAAATATTTTATTTAGTAAAAAATTATATATTTGGCATTAATTGACATAAATGAATTGGAAACTTGACATGCATATGGCATACTCTATTGAACCTAAATTCAATGAATGATCAAGTGCATCACAGGTCTAGTTAGTCAACTTAAAAAACAAGAGTGTGTCCCCTAATTTGCCATTTTGAATCCTTGTTACATTAATCGCTAATACTGAGATCATATGTAGAATTTTGTAGGTAATTTTAGATTTCTGCAAACAATAACAAACCCTCCATTTTTCCGTGACTTCATAAATTTGTGTTTATGTCCCACAAATTAGTTATTGTAGATATTGCACTCAATGCACATGCATGAGTGTCTAACCTCGAGGCATCCCATTCTTTAATCATACTTAAATCAAGAGATATTTTATTTGGTATATCAATTCACAAGTAGTATGTCACTTGTATCAGTATTTTAAACTCAAATCGAACAGGTTAAATTCGGAACCAACCATGACATTGCCTAAGTCTATTAGTAAAACGGGCCTCAAAAAACCTATTGTGACACAATAAAACCGGTGAAAATTGGTCAACCCGATGACCCATTGACCTAGTTGAACTATTTGTTTTCAATTAACAAAGAAAAAATAAGTAAACATACAACAATAACAATAAACAGAACAAAATAAAACCCTACGTGAATACTTTCTTTTTTTTGTGGTTTCGATTTCACGTATGCATTAAATTATATGTTTTACATTTAGTTGTTCACCTTGAAGTTCTTCTATTTTCCTATAGCATCTATATTCAAATTTTTTTTTGTCTTTTTCTCTTCTTGTAGAAATAATTATTTTAATTTATACACATTTAGTGAATATATATATATATATATATATATATTCTTTTAATTTTATTTTTTGTTCATATTGTCAACCTATATTGTACCTAACTTTTTAACTTATAAAACTTTACTTATTTTATCACCACGGTTCAATCGGTCGAATCAATAATTCAGTAAATTGTCCAATTGATGCCCCGTCCAAGTTTAAAACATTCGTATGTATAAATTAATGTCATTATTATAGACGTGGTATTCACAAGTTGTATTAAAACATCATATGGAATATGGGTAAAAATATATTGTCATCCAAACTAGGTCGGTTTTCCCATTTTGGGAGCTAAACCTTATTTTTTTCTCTTTGTCATCTAAATTATACGGATTTTACATTTTGTTATATGGAGCTCGGATGTGAAACTTCTTGTTGTGATTCTGTCACATACATAACACGCCTCTTGTTCAAGTACTTTTTGGTAAATTCCAGGATATTTAGTGCCCAAAAAAATAATCTAACTTTTTAACATTAGATAAACAACTATCATTGAGTACATTAAATAGCCCTGATTGACCCAAAAAAATGCACAAATCCATGTGTATGACAGAAATTCAACGAAAAATTCAACAATTGAGGTGTTCCAAGATTTTTTTAAATAAATGGAAATATATAAAAAGAAAGGAAAAGGTCCGGATCACAAGCGGTCAGAAAAAAAAGAAAAAACAACGTTAAACTACGAAAAAACAACAAAAATAAATTAATGACGATTTTAAATGAAGGGCGTCTATTTCTAGAGGATTTTCGAATGACATTGTCATTTGTTTTTTTAAAGACGTGCCGAAAGATCATCTATATACCGATGTATCCTCGAGCCACAATAGCCATGACATTCATTGCTTACGAGGAATCACATGAGTGAAAGACAATGATTTAGTTGAGGTCGCTTAACTTGGCTTTTTTAAAGCTTCCAACTTGCGGATTAATGTGTTCCGGATAAAGAAAGTCAAAACTCTTATAGTTCAAATCGTAACGTGTAAAAAGAAAATAGCTCCCAAAATAAAAAATAAAAAAATGTGATCGTCCAGATGACAAAGTGTTTTTTTCCCTATGAAATTAATATCATAGGGAATTTTTTTTTTTTGGATAATAAATATTATAGAAAATTGGATATCATGACTGATTTAATATAAAATGTGACATCTGACATTTACGGCTTTACCCATACACATTATCTTCCATACACTAAATAGAACGCGAATAGTACTAACAAATTAATATTTGCACCAACCAACATTCCACTAAGAATTATCCAAATGTCTTTACATGCATGAATCTAGAAACTCCAATTTTGCCGAATAAGTAGATGAGAAGCTAACTGCAAAATAGCTATATGCCAAAAGTCTAGCAAGTTTGACTTGGTTAGCCACTTTGGCTTTTGGAAAGTAACTAGATATATTGAACATTGCTAAATTTGCAGCATACCAAAAGTTACCAATACCAAAGTGAGAATAATCTAATTCTTGATCCTTTGCCCAAAGTTTGAGCCATTGTTTTTTGTGTAATAATTTGGTATATGACATGCGAACCTTAATTGTCGGTTTAGAATGAAGGCTGATCAACTTTTAATGATGTACTCTAACAATAATCTTAGTTAGAAATTTGGACATTTAATAGTATGGTATGAGGTTAATGTACAATTTCTGGTCCATACTCCATACTCTATATAACTTTGTAATAAATTAATTTTTATACCCGAAGCAGCCAGTTTTGCTTTTGTAATTGAGAAAATAATTGCGAAATCTGCATCACTGGTACTACAATTGTGGTACGTTATCGTGAGATACATTAATAGATGATGTAAGGAAAATATTACATTACTAGCACATCACTTTAATATGCTCACATTCTTAATTTAGTTAGTGTTTTATGCAATAAGAACTAGACTAAGAGCTATCACATATCGAGATATAATACCGTGGTGCTACGACCTTATGCACTATCATCTTTTTTCTTTTTTTTTCTGACAACTTTTCTGAAAATTTGCTCCAAATTCATCTGTTCGATAACAAATTAAGTGCTATTTATGTGATAGATCACTCTCTTTAAGTGTGAACAACTAAATTCACTTGCTTTATAATTAAATTAGTCATGCCAATTGCCAAGTATGGTTTGGATCGAAACCAGAGTTGACAATTTGACTTGCCCGTGACCGGGGCATTGTGGGTTAGCGTTAGAGCTGGCAATAGGTTGGGCCGAGCCAACCCGCTCAAGCCCGTCGGATTTTTGCGAAATTTTTTGCCGAGTGGGGTCGGTCAATTTTGGTCGGGCCACGAAATTACTTGGCCCACCATCGGGCCGGGCCAAATAGGCCCGACTTTTTTCGAGCCTAAACAATTGCAGCCCAGCGCAAACCTCGGACTGGTTGGGCCGGCCCATGGATCGGGTTGGATTTTGCCACCTCTAGTCAGCGTATCACGTCTGCCCCGTGGGTTATCGCCCGCCTCAACTAGTATTTTAGTTTTTTTAAATGTATTTAATATATATTTTACATATATATTATATATGATAATGTAATTCTTATATACTTAATATTATATCTTATATATATATGTTGTAAAAATCTCCGCCTAGCCCCGAATAATTCCCGCCTAGGTGTTAGGTCCCTCTTGTATGCCTATTGTAAAAAAAATTATATGTCTAGCTCCGCCCCTGATTTGATCTCCTTCGATTTTGAATTTGATTTTCAATAACGTTAATTTGAGGGCTTGATGGTTTATTCTCGAATCAAACGTTGAATATTCAAGAACTTTGACTTTCTGACATGGAAGTTTGTTGATAGAATCGATACTTCAATCTTCTTCAAGATGAATTCGACTGCAATAACGTTAGCTCGAGGGTTTGATTGCTTATTCCCGAATCAAATGATAGGATTTGAGTTGAATCCGCGATGAACGCCTTGGATGTTGTTTTGAACACCGTAGATCTCCTTGAATCTGACTTTTCGATCGAGTAGAGAGAATTTATAATATTTTATTGGATATTTGTAATTTTGAAAGATAACTGAGTTTTTTATTAGACAAAATTTCAGGGATATTTTCGTAATTTATCCACATATATATGTAGATATGTATGTATGAGCGAGTGTTGCATTCTCATATGTTAATATTGTGACAATAAACTACAGAGATAAGCACGTATACTGGCAATGTAATGATATTGCCTTTGTAAGAAGGTTAGCATGCTCTCAAACTGCAGAAGCATACCACTCTTTGTTCAAGAACATTTGCCAGTGCCAGACATCTAGATATATGCAACATGAGTACATGACACTGATCAATCTGCATTTTCTTAAAAAAAAAAGAAAAATTAAAATTATTCCTTACATATATGACTCTAAAATGTTCTTGAAAGCATAGCTATATTGTAATTTTTTTTCTTTTTTTTTTGACAGTATATATACACTACAACAAATTATGGAATTTGAGACGATTATTTTTGGGACGCATCTGAGATCGTCTCAGTTAGCTTCTTTTAAAAAACTATTGTGTATCACCCAAAATATTCTTTCTCTCACTACCTCTCTTTTCTCCTTCCACTCTCTAAAAAACCCTAAAACTTTTAACTCTTCCCCCTCCTCCCCATCCCCCGCCCCCCTTCCCCTCCCCTCCCTCTCCTCCTCCTCCTTCCCTTATCCCCTCCCTCCCTCTCCTCCTCCTCCTTCCCTTATCCCCTCCCCTCCCCAACCATGTTTTATGATGGAGCCAATGAAGGTATATCCCTTGTGTTATTCGGAGGTGATCGGTTTTTTCGATCGAGAGTGGAGGCAAGTCGAAGGTCGGAGCTACAAAGAGGAGAGTTGGAGCCGGGTAGGTGATGGGTTCTTGGTTGCTTGATTGAAGATCGGGTGAGGGAGAGGCATTTTTCTTTTCCTTTTTTTCGATTTTTCTTTTTTTTTTCGTTTTTTTTGTCTTTTTCCGGTTGATTTGCGAAACTCGTAGGCGGTCGGTAATTTCAGGCTTGCGGTGCGTGTAGTAGCTCGTGCCCTGATTTGTTCGAGTTGGGTAGTCTCCCTTGCATGAGTGCCTTAGTCCTCCTTTCGGAGGTGGTTTAGTTTCCTTTGGAGTTCTTAGTTTTTATTTATTTTTAGTAGTTTCTTGTTTTGCTCCTGAATTACGGTGGTTTTACCTCTCGTGACGGAGTTCTCCCTTGACATGTATTAATGTATGTATGTTCAAGGTGGCAATTTTGCCAAGTTAGCGATGTAAGTTTATTTGAGTAATGAATATATTTTATCGTTTCGGAAAAAAAAAAAAGTTAGCTTCTTTTAGTGACATTTTTTTTATATCGTCTCTATTTAAGTACAATATTCTTAAACCTCTCACCTCCTTCCAACTATTTTTTTTGTGACAAAAAATTGATGATTATTAACGGTTTTTTATGTCTACAAAAGTTATCAATTAGAGACATCAAAATCATCTAGGAAGGCCTAAATAATGCTACTTGTGACGTTTTTTATATATGTTGCAAAAGAACTTAGTATTTGATTTTCTTATAATACTATAGAAAAGAAATAAAAGTTACATTTTTTTTTATAAAATCTTACAATAAATTTCTTCTTTATATTTAACATTTTTTTTATAAATAAGTACTTTTTTTAGTACACAAATAAGTACTTTTAAACATCACAGACTTATTCATAAAAATTGCTGAAAAAATTTAACAAAGTAAAGTTAAAAGCATTTGTGGCATAAATAAAACAATCTAAATAAAATTTCAATTTGAGACGTTTTTTTACCCCATTTTGTTTCCCGGAATTTTGTTTCACTGGCGCCATATCCGTCTTTTTCACTCTCTCGCTCTTCTCAACATGATTTTTTTCACTCGCGCCATGGAAACACATGGAACAGGTTGAAGAATTCTCTCTCTCGCGATCGGCCTTCGAATTTGTTTAGGGTAAAAGCTTAATTCAGTTTCTAAGGTCTCTATTCTCTCTCTCTCTCTCTCTCCCTCTCGGCTTTCGAATTTGGGTGAATTTAGACTCTGGTTTTTTCCAGTTGCTGTGACTAAGAATAAGGAAGATGCACAAATTTGTTTTTGTAATTCTAGATTCTATTGTGCTATTTCTGTGATTTGGGTAAAGGAAATTGTAAGATGTTTTGATGTTTGTTATTTGGATTAGATGATATTGACTTAACTGATTTTCTTTTTTGTGGCCTATATTTTCTTTGTGATATTTGGATTCAGTGTTCTTTGTGACCTATATTCTCAAACCATTTTTTTATGACTTTGTTCCAGCCTGAAGCTAAACATGAGCTCTGTGAATATTGCAGGTAGAAGAGAAACTTGAAGCTGGACAAAGGAAAACAACATGTTTACGTTTCTTTTCTAGATTTTATACACCAATCTATTTTGAGGTATATCATGTTCTTAGACTTAATTTGTATAGAGTTAGCAATGAAACTCTGTTTTCTATACAAAACCTGGATTGTGAACTTCGTTAAAGTTTAATGAGGTGGAATTCATTTTTGGTGAAATTTTATTGGAGTAAAAATTTGGTCAACTTGATTTCTTTTTCATTGCTTGAAACTGAAATTTAATAGTCTTTAGTTAGTTTGGTGTGTGATCCATGAAGTTATTAAGAAGGTTTTTTGCGCAGAAGATGTTTTTTGAGCTGTTTGGTGTTTGGATTTTAAGTAGGATGTGCAAGTGTGCCCATCAGTGCTCTTTTTTCCTTTCTCTGAGTGGTTTGGCTGTGGCTTTTTGGTTGGGCTGATGCTTCTTATCTCTAGGCATTCATGGTTTGTGCAGTGGTTTTGAGTAGTGTGGGCCTTGTTCTTTTTTACCGTCCTTCTGGTTTTTGGTTTGAACCTTGATGTCTGATGTTGAGATTCTTGCTTTATGGTTTTCTTGATCTTTGAAGACCTCCATGCTAGTAACAACTACATCAGCTTCCTGGTTTTTTTTTTGGTTTCTTTTCTGGTATTTGTTTTTTCTTGTTATGTACTGTTGGTCAGCTTCTTTGGGAATGGTCCCAGACTTTTGTTTTTCCCTGTTCTAGAGCATCCTTATAGGATGTGGCTCCTGGTTCCATTGTTGGGAAGCCTTTGGCTTTGTTCCCTCATTTGGGTTGTTGGGTTCTTTAACCCCCCGATTGTAAAATGCATGCAATGACATATATGTCAATTTTGTTATGTTATACAGATTTCAGTAAAAGGCAACCTAGGACTGGAGAAAATTGTGTTTGCACTTCCTGTGTTTCTTAATCAGTAGTCCCAGTTTAGTAAGGGCCTGTTTAGATTTTTTCAAGGTTCTCTTTGAAAAGTTTTAAGGGGTGTTAATGATAATTACAGAAGTCTCGTTTATGTTCGAAATAATTAGACAAGCTGCAGTGGAATTTTCAAAATTACAAACAACCCCTGCACTACTTGAAGGGCTTGTTCAGTGATTACAAAAGTTATTTTTGAAAAGTCCTTAAGGGGTGTTAATGATAATTACATAAGTTCTGTTTATGTTCAAAAAACTTATAAAAGCTGCAGAAAACTTTTATAAATTCACAAAACGACCCCAAGAAAGTTTTAAGGGCTTATTCAGTGTTTTTCAAGGTTCTTTTTAAAAGTTTTAAGGGGTGTTAATGATAATTACAGAAGTCTTGTTTATGTTCAAATAATTAGAAAAGCTGCAGTGAAATTTTCAAAATTACAAACGACCCCTGAATTATTTGAATGGATTGTTTAGTGATTACAAAAGTTCTTTTTGAAAAGTTTTAAGGGTGTTAATGATAATTACATAAGTTCTGTTTATGTTCACAAAACTTACAAAATATGCAGAGAACTTTTGAAAATTACAAACTACGCCTTAATGATATTATAGAAGTTCTGTTTAGTTTCAAATTACTTATAAAAGCAGCAGACAACTTTTGAAAATAACAAAACGACCCCTTGAGGGGGTTGTTTGTGATTTTAAAGGTTCTTTTTGATTAAGCCATATTCCCAGAAGTTCAAGTTTTTTTTTATTGACATGATTTCACTTGTGTGGTTCCATGGGTTCTTTTTGATTAAATTTTCCTGTGGTGGAGCACCGAACACGTGTGCTTCTTTGCTGAAAGAAAGTGATGGTTGGAGAGTACTAATTTTAAGTGCATTTGGCGGCATGAATCACGTTTGAGTTAAATATAGATGTTAAGGACCCATCTTTTCGATCTAGGAAATATAAATTGTGTTGTAATGATGACAGATTTATTAGTGCAGAGGAGGTGTTTGTGTAAATGATAATACGATGATGAAGCTCTTAATGTTGTTTTCTTGTTGTTGAGTCTTTCATGCAGAGTCATTTTTTGTCGTTCTTGATCTTAGTTTCAAATTACTTATAAAAAGCGATAGTGGATTATGCTCTATCTAATTCACTTGTGTGGTTTTTGCTATGTGAATAGTCAACAATTTAACACTTTCTAAGAAAGAAATGGATAAAAGTTGGATGACAACAAAGAGATTTTCAGATGATCATGTAAAGGGAGTTCAATCTTTTATGAAGTTTGTAAGAGATCATATGGGCGAGAATGTGATATTCGTTGTCCATGCGTGGGATCGCTTAAATGTGGCATCCATAGCAAGATGTAGTTTTCAATCATCTTCTATTTCCTGGTATAAATAAGTTTTATACACGGTGGATGTATCATGGAGAGCCTCGTGAGTCCAACACTAATAAAACTAATATTAGTGAGGAGTTGCAAGATGCGAATTTTGGTGATGATATCGATACTGATGAAGATGATGGAGCGCAAGATATGCTTGTTGAGATGAATAATTGTTTGAATAGTTTGCAGAAGATACCAAAGAGTAAACGTGTTCACAATGTCTTTCAATTTACCCAAGAGGGCTTTGATAAGTTGTTGAGAGAAGACGTTAATTATATCCAGGTTGTTCAACCTCAACATTATCTCTTGTTGTCAACTTGCTACATGAAGGTATACAGTAAGTGGAGCAATAAGTCTTTTGACATGTTAAACTTTTTGAAAACTATATTGCCTAAAGGCGACAGAGTTCCAAAGTCGCATTACGAGGCGAAGTCTATGTTGCGAGAGTTGGGTTTAGAGTATCTATCCATTCATGCTTGCAAATATGATTGTGCCCTTTTTTGGAAGGAGTTTGGAGGTTTTGAGCAATGCCATATTTGTGGTACGTCGGGTGGAAAGTTAATTATGGGAAAGGTAAGCAGATCCCCCATAAAGTTTTGCGCTACTTGCCTTTAAAACCAAGGTTGCAAAGATTGTTTATGTCCAAGAAAACAACTTTACATATGAGGTGGCATAAAGAGAAACGGATTAATGATGACAACACAATGCAACATCCAAAGTTGATTAAGGCATGGAAACATCTAGACGGTGAATTTCCATGGTTTGCTAAAGATTGTCGCAATATAAGACTTGGATTAGAAGATGGTTTTAATCCGTTTGGTCATATGAGCAACTCTTATAAAGCATGTGGCGGTGATCCTAATTCCATACAACTTACCACCTCGGGAAGTGTATGAAAGAGTCATTTTTCATGTTGTCTTTGCTTATTCTGAGCCTAACTCCCTGGAAAAGACATTGATGTGTATTTGCAACCATTAGTTAATGAGCTTAATGAACTTTGGAAAGATGGAGTGCGGACATTTATGATGCTTTTTGTGGAGAACATTTTCAGATCGCATTGTTTTTATGGACGATAAACGATTTCCCGACTTATGGTAATTTGTGCGGATGGAGTACCAAAGGTTACAAGGCATGCCCTGTTTGTAACTACCAAACAAATTCACTAAAGTTGAGAAATAAAATATGCTACTGGGATCATCGACGATACTTGCCTCATGATCATAAATGGCGAAAAAGCAAAAAGCTTAATGGTACAACAGAGCATAGACCACCACCCATGGATTTATCTGGAGATAATTTGTTGCAACAGTTGACCCATCTTAAATATGGCATACCTGGAAAACATCCTAATAACAAGAAAATGAAGCGAACCTTAGAAGAATTGAATTGGACCAACAAAAGTATTTTGTTCAACTTGCTTTATTGGAAACACTTGTTGTTGAGACATAATTTGGATGTCATGCATATTGAAAAAAACATATGTGACCGTATATTGGGGACTTTAATGGATATTGAAAGAAAAATAAAGGATACTATAAAGGCCAGGCAAGATCTAGAAGATCTCAACATAAGAAAGGAATTGCACTTGAAGAAAAGAGATGATGGAAATTACATTGTACCGTCCGCTTGTTATACAATGTCAAAGAAAGCAAGGAAAGACTTTTGTGAATTTTTAAGTCGGTGAAATTTCCGGATGGTTATGCTTCAAACATTTCACGTTGTCTTAATGTAATGGTGGTAAGATTCATGGGTGAAAAGCCACGATTGCCGTATGTCCTTTTGCAGCGAATTACTTTTCCTATCGGTGTTCGTGGATGCTTGCATAAAGATGTCTCAATCAGTATTGGCTAAATTATGTGACTTCTTCCAACGATTGTGTTGTAAAACTTTGAGGTTAGATGAAAAAAGATGGAAAAAGACATTGTATTGATATTGTGTAAGCTTGAGATGATTTTTCCTCCCGCTTTCTTTGACGTGATGGTGCATTTGGCAATTCACTTGCCACCGAAGCCAACTTTGTGGTCATTCACTTTCGATGGATGTTTCCTATTGAAAGGTAATATCATTCTTGTTATAAATTTTACTTTAGAAGTTGTGGGTTACAGAACACCCCGAATTAAAATGATATGTTGCAATCTTTTATAGGTTCTTGGGCTCTCTTAAGCAGTTTGTGAGTAATAAAACTCGTCCTGAGGGGTCAATTGCAGAGGCTTATATAGCTAAAGAGTGTTTGACATTTTGTTCGATGTACCTTTAAGGAATTGAAACCCAGTTCAATCGAGAGGAGCGTAACTTTGATGTGACCATTGATGGTGGATTACCAATTTTCTCACAAAGGTTTAGACCAATTGGAGCATCCAAATATGTTGAGTTACAGAAAGAAGATCTTGATATGGCTCATTGGTTCATTTTAACTAATTGTGAAGAAGTCGATCCCTTTATCGAGTAAGTATGCATGAATATTGATGTCATCGCTACAACTACCAACACTACCTAAAAGTTACATAATTTTCTTATAGAAAACATAAGGATGAGCTCAAGATGAAAGGGGTCTCTAATATTGAAGAACAACATAAGAATTCATTTGCTTCATGGTTTAGGCAGCATGTAAGTTTTTATATGCAAATTTGTTCTCTCTTTGTGCCTCCAATTACTAGAATTCAGTTAATTTGAGAATTTACCTTTTATTTTGTAGATGATTCTCTATTACAATCGTAAGAAATCAGAAGCAAGAGAGGTATTGTACTCCCTTGCTTGTGGACCTCACTTATGTGCAAAGAAATACACGGGATGTATTATCAATGGAGTGCGGTTTCACACAACAAATCACGATGATCATCTTAAAAGCCAAAATAGTTGGATTGTTGTTGAAGGGAATCATAAAGATGAGATTATGGACTTTTATGGTGTTCTTAGTGATATTATTGAGTTAGACTACGTCAAAGGAAGAAGAGTTATTGTCTTTAAGTGTAAATGGTTTGACTTAGGGGATAGAAAAAGGGGCATTCATAAGGATGGCAATATTACTAGCATTAATGTTAGCAAATTTTGGTATGAAAATTATCCTTTTATATTAGCTTGTCAAGCAAGACAAATCTTTTTTCTTAATGACAGAACATTGGGAACCAATTGGCGAGTCGTCCAAAAGTTTCATCAGAGGAACATTTTTTATGTTCAACAGTTGCAAGACGAACAAGATCTTAATGAGGAGGCATATCAAGAGGTGGAAATAGATATACATGATTCCGCTATTGATATTGAAGAGCATGAAGTAGAACAATTGCATAGAGACGATCAAGATCCCAATATTATTGATGGAGATATAGTGGAAAATTTGGTGCATGAACAAGTAGATGATTTTATAGTGGATGATGATCATGATGAAGATGGGACCCTAGATGAATATTTTACTGATACGGATGATGCACTTAAGGCTGATGTTGATCTGGATAAGGACGATGATGATGATTGAGGGATCCTGCTCATGCCATTGCTTGAGTATTTACTAGATGAACAAATTCATGTGTTTGTTTTTAATGTTAGCTTAGCATTTTTTGAGCTCTGGTATCTTTTTTTCTTTTATTTCATTTGAATGTAATGGATGTTTTTATGATGGTTGTGGCAATATATTTTTGTTCAGGGATACAGATTTATTACCATATTTTGTTGTGGTGTTATTGTTAAAGCAATTATATCCACTCCCACAACTGCTAGTAAGTAAAAATTAGACTAAGCTCTATACCTTGTTATGATATGCACTTTTCCCCTGTTCTAGGTACTTGATTGTTTTTTCTCTCCTTGTCTTTGTTTGACAGGTTTCTGAAGAAACTGAAGCAAACAGAAAATATAAGATGAAGCATTTTTTTTGTTAGTTGTGTTTACCAGGCCTGAATTCCTTGAACAGTTGAATAACCAAGCATTTTCTTTTAGGAGATTTAATAAGAATAGCTCCAGGATTGAGAAAGAGATTACCATCTGCACGAGCTCAATAGTTAAATAATGTGCAACTCTGTACGTCATCAGAGCAGCCTGATGGATTTTCACCAACTCATGGAGCTGATGCATCCTCGAATCAAGATTCTTCGCAAATGAACAATGAGAGCGAGTCAGGTAGCATGGTGTTTTAGTTTAATTTTTTGTTATATATTATGCCCTTTTTAATGTATTATGATATATTATGTGAAGCATATACTTCAAAGAAAAGAGGAAGAGGTCCCACAAGAGGCAAAAAGTTCCAAAGAATGAATGATACAAGTAAGAAAAGGCTTGAAGTTTTCATTGATCCTATTCAAGGTAGGCCTCTAGACAAAGTACAATCGGCCAAACTTTCTAATGAAATTGGGATTGTTTCTCGAGAGTTTATGCTTTGCCCAGTATCATTCCCGAAATTCAAACAAGAAGACAGAAATGTCGCATATGACCATATTAATGTAAGTTTTAAATTTGCTACAGTTAGACCACTTAAAATCTCATTGGAGGCATGATTTTATATTGATTTTATGCTACCATTTTAGATGAGATTGGATATTCCAGGCTTGGATGATGTACCAAGAGTGACTGAAAGAAATCGTAGATACTTGTTGCATAAGTACTATAAGACATTTGCATCAGATGAGCAAGCCCGTCTCAATAAGCATGGTAAAGTGATTGAACAGCAATGGACCGACTTGTGTGATTATTGGTCCCAACAGAATGTTCAAGTAAGAACTTTTTGTTATTAGCTTCAGCTTTTTTTCCGTCTTAGCTATCTTTATTTCACAGTTGTAGCATACATAAGTAATAAAATATGCAACTTTTGTAGGAGAAATGCAAGAAAGCTGCTGAAAGCCAGAAACAAATGAAGACCCCTCACAACCAAGGAACAAAGTCATTTGCTGTTGTTCGGCACGAGCTGGTATGAGTTCTAAGCATTTAACTTCTGTACTTTTTTTTATCCATATCATAATTATTGAATATGTAACCTGTGTAACATAATCAAAAACTTGGAAATGGTCAAGTGTGTGATAGAATCACTTTTTATAAGCACACACATTTCAATGAAGCTAGTGGAAAATGGACATCACCTGAGGCTGAGGAAAACTATGTAAGATGAAAATGATGACTTGTTTATAACTTATTTCATTATTCCTAATTTACTTGATGACTTGTTTCTTGATTCTATAGAAATCCGTGATAGAATTGTTGACAAAATCAACTGAAGAGAGAAATCCACTAACTCCTGATGAAGTATGTGACAAAGTGTTGGGCACTAGATCCGGTTATATTAAAGGATTGGGCTATGGTCCTAAACCCGCTCGATCATTGACTGCTAATAGTTCCTTAATCGGAGAGCTTCGGGAACAACTAAGGCAATCTAAAGCTGAAAATGATCAATTGAGGGAAAAATTAGACAATGAGATTAAGAATGGACAGAGAAGGGAGAAAACTTTATCCAAACATGAGCAATTATTTCGTCAGCTTCTTGGTTCTAAATATGATGATGAAACCGTGATTGAGGATGAAGAGTAAGTTTAACGAAAATTTTCACTATATTAATTTCAATTATTATTTTAGAAACATGTTTTATATATAAATTTCTTGTATTGAAGGGGAGATATGGATGCTTGAACCTTTGTCTTTCAAAATCAGCAGTTGATATCTTTTGCTAACAGGTGAGTTACATTTTTTTGATAAGTTTGATATATGCATTTACCTTCCTAACAAGTTGATACATTGGTCCATCCAATGTATTCTAAACAATGCTGAGTCTCTAAGACTATGTTTTGTGTGTAAGCTCTTAATTGTGTTCTGTTAATTTCTTTAATTCATTTTTCGTTATTACTTTCTATTGTAAATCTTTGGCAGACTTCAGCAATACAGAGTGGTGGAGATTAGACTTCTTGCACACAGAGGGATCTTTAGGTATGCCTTCTTTTGAGAACTTTCCATCTTGCTTTGATACGTGAACTGAGGTTGGACTTGTTCTAAAGTTGCAAGGAACGAATATGATTGTTAGTCTTATGGAGAAGTCAATTGTAATTTTCCATTCTTTAACTGATGCATCATGAGTATTCTTTTGGTTTTGTACTCTGTTCATTTGTACTCTGTTCATTTGTGTTTTTCATCTAGCAACAGTAAGCTCTTGTTAGATACATCTTCTTTAATGAACTCAAATTCAATTCCTTTCAATTTTAAGGCCCATATGATTCTCCACTCAAATGGGCTAACTCCAGTCCCCAGAAGCTTCACTTGTTCAACTTTGCTCATTATTTCAGATATGATAATGGCCCTGAAACAAGTCAATGAATGTTCTTGTTATAAATTAGTATTTTTGCAAAAGGAATTAAGTGGGTTTGTATGTGGAATTGAAAATGATTTTTGGTTAGGTGTTAAATTTTAACTTTTTCTTGGTTAGGTGTTGAGTTTGTTCTAAAGAACTGATTCCCTCTAATATAAATAAGGCAAAATTGAAAAATTAATATGTAATCAGGGATGACAATAGGACGGGTTTGCGACTAAAGCTGACAAAATGCAGCCCAGCCAACCAAAGGTTAGGACCGGACTGGGTTAGATTTTTCCAGGCCAGAAAAAGTTCAGGCCTATTTGGTCTGCCCAATTGGCTCGATGTGTGGGGGTTGACCCGACTTTGAGCTCGACAGATAGATTTTGGACCCAAACACTATAATGAACTGGGATGGGCTATGTTTTTTTCATACTTGTGTTTTTTTTGCTTTGTACTCTGTTCATTTGTTTGTCCAAATGTAACTTATAAGTGAGTTTCCACAATGAGATAGGTATTAGTGTAATACTTTGTAGCATTACACTTTCAAGTCTTGCATAGTATTACCAAATTTATCAAAGTAAAACTTCCTTCCTTATAAGGTAATTTATAACAACCTGTTTGATTTTTTGTAACATCTACAGATTATTGTCCACCAGGAAACAAGTCCATCCGCAAGGAAAATTATTGACGTTGTCGAGTCATTGAAGAAAAAGATATTAGACTCTTTTGTTGAATCTTAGGTGACAAGTACGAATATTTTTTGCCAAGCATGAGCTTTGTTAGACTCTTTTTGCCTTGTAGCAACAATGTTATTTCATTTCATTTTGAATATATATTCAAGAATGAAATTATATTTTGAATGAATGAACTTATATTGATGTTTATTTCTTATTCTTAAGAAATTTTTGTTCATATCTTCTACAGTTTATTGTACGACTAGTGGCTTGTGTTGGTGGGGAACAAAAAAAAAAGAAAAAAAGGAAAGTTCTTTAGAGACGAAAATAAATGTCCCTAAAAAAGCCAAATACATAGACGAATATAAAAATGTCACTACATAACGCTTTTAGAGACGAAATTAAATGTCCCTAAAAAAGCCAAATATATAGACGAATATGAAAATGTCACTAAATAACGCTTTTAGAGACGAAAATAATAGTCTCTATAACTATTCAATTTTAAAAATATATTCTTTAGGGACGAAAAATAATGTCCCAAAAAGTTATTTGTGGCGGATGTAAGATGTCACTATACTACTTACTTTTAGAGACGAACAATAGGACATCGCTAAATGAGCTCTTTAGAGACAAAATATTTTTTCATAATTGTAAAATGGTGTCAGTCATATGAAAATAAGTGACGTTCTCATTTCGTCTCAGAAGCCAAACCTTTAGAGACATTTTGCTTATTTCATCGCTGATGACTTTTAGCGACTGTCACATTGCGACATCGCTTGCGACGTTTTGTTTTTGTCTCAAATTATGTTTTGTGACGTTTTTGGGACTTTTAGTGATATTTTTGTTTCGCCCCAAATTCTAAATTTTCTTATAGTGATAGAATGACTAGGGATATTATTTAAGGTTTCCTGAAATTTAGTTTGATTGTAAACAAATTCAATTATTTTTGAAATCACAAGTACAATCTAAATGTATTACGTCATTATATATATGTAACCCCCAGTGGTTTCTGTTTTTATGTTACAAATAATTAACAATTTGTAAAATAGAAACACAAGGTTAAGAAATTATTTATAAAGTAAGATAAAATGAACTTTAATTTTATACATATTTTAAAGATAATTTTTATATTTCGAAAGTTAATTCAATTATCATTAAAACCGCAAATACCTTAAAAGTACAAGTATCTCCTTAAGGTTTGTCTTTATTTTAAGATACATTTCTCATGCAGGTTACAAATATCAATGAGCTAATTGTAATTCTAAAAGATGATTTTATCAATAAAATCCGCTAAATTTTAGAGAGAATTTTATAATTCACCATGTATTTCAATTATATTAAGCTATACATGGCATCCACTGGTGGAGCAAGGGGGCAACCTGCGCCCAGGGGCAGGGACGGACGCACATATAGCATGAGGGGAGGCCTGGGTCCCCCAACCAAACCGAAATACCATATTTTGAAGTGAAAGTCTTATGATGGTGAGCTGTCATGACATATTTTAATTCATTGATTTATATATAATACTTCTCAATGTTGATATTTGAGAGATCTGCCTCTATCTTGAAAAGAAGAAATCATTCTGCTTATGTTTATATTAGGCCAAGACATTAATTCTTCTCTCTCTCTTCACCATTTTTTGGCAATTTTCTATCCCCATAATTTTAGATGATATTAATCTTTTGTGTTTCATTTCTTTATTGTTATTAGTCTCTTATTTATTGTCTCAATGTATTATTTTCTTTAGTTTGCATCATGAAAAAAATGCATCGAACAGTAGAAATTTTACATTTTTTTAGTTTATTTTATTTTGTAGTATTAATCTATTTTTACTCTTTAATAATTTGTTGATGAGATAAAATAATTTTTTCGATTAAATTAAAGAGAGTACATTCTGTAACTATATATTTGTGGATTAATTTCTAGTTGGCTTGTAAGTACATACTGCTTATGCTAAAAAGTTTTGAACTCTTCACTTGTTCAATGATTTTTCTTCAAGAGAGACGTTCTAAATTTTAGTAAATCAAGAATACTCTTTGACGCAAGTATAATTATTTAAATTTTGTCATTACACATAATAAATATTTAATCGTATGACTTTGACTGTCGGCCCCCCTCTACAATGAATCCTGGTTCCGCCCCTGCCTGCGCCCCCCTCCTTTTAAATTTTCTTACTATTTAAATTTTTAAAGATTCTTTTAATATTTATATCGTTTTGATTTTCGTTTTTTTTGTCCGCCCCAATTTTGTGTATCGGCCCACCCATTGTTTTTCTAGCTATGCCATTGATGGTGACTTCTCACGTCTCTCCCCGATTTCATTAAATATCTAAGGCTCTATTTTTACTGATGGATTTGGAATTAAGGATTTAAAATCCATAATAACAAGTCCATTGAGGTAATTTGGAAGAAGTCATTCTATAACGGTTTCAAATCTTTTCTTTATTTTTGGAGTCATTTTTGGAGGATTTCAAATTTATCTCAGATGGAGTCATTTGAAATTCTTTCCTCAAATTGTCTCTAAGGCCAAATTCAGGTCCTCTCATCCAAATGCAACCCTCTTCTTCACTCCATTTTTCTTTTCAGTAAATTCTTGAGGTGGGATCCGACCTAAAACACGAACAAATTGTTAGAATTAAGGATCCTGGATGGTCTGGACTCTGGAGAAGCTCCTTCAGTGCTTAATTAAGTCAACAAGGAGTTCAATGAATAATCCAAAGGAGTGGTGCGAAGAACAAATGTATAAATAAATGTGCATACAATAAATGCCATACCTTTGCAAAATGAACAACGATGAGTATGGTCGAGACTTGGGCTCATGTACTTTGCATTGATTGGACCTCGTGGGTCATTAATTCAAATAATAATATGATTTTGGACCCAAATTAATAGTTTAGCCCTAATTGAATAATTAAGTAATTGACGTAATTAAAATTGAAATTACCAACATCACTGCATTGAACCTTGAATCATGAAACCTTATTTGCAGAACTTAATATCAAAACTCAAAAGAGATGGACAGGAGACTGGCGCAAAATTCCAGTTTGAATATTGTAGAAATTGTAATGTGCACAGCTACGATGCTTTTTCAGACATGTACATTGGGATTTTAATTCTTGAATTTCTTCTGTTAACATGTGGGCCCTGCTGACATCCTTAATTTATTTAACAATGAACAGTAACTTTCGAGATGTCTTTTCCATATTACTATATCATAAATAAAGAACAGGAAACACTAGCTGAATTCAAGACCAGGAGACTGCACAAATATATATTCCAAGTGATACATAGAAAACAAACAGCCAACAAACCATTTTTTCTAGAATTATTCAGTTCATCTATCAAAATTCGATTCTCATTCAAACACCAATGATTTTCCTATATTTAGTTTCTACTATATTTATATATGAATCTACAAGAGCAGCCAGTCATGTTTATACATAAAATATTCTTCTATAACCTAGTGGTTTAGAATTTGATATACATCCAACCAAAATTACCTAAATGCCCTCGCTCATAGACAAATAGTTAAAAAGGGCTAGGATCCGCGGTTTTCTGTATTCGGGCCGCGACCCGACCCGAAATCATGGTTCAGGCGCTTATTGACCCGAACCCGTTAGTTCATGGATCTTGCTAGATGGACCAAGGCGAAAGTCGTCGGACGTGGAGCTTGGTCATATGGCCTCATATGGCCTATGAAGTCATAACCTATAAATATCCCAATGTTCTCTTTGCTACATGTATTTTATTTATTGTCAGTCACCTTCCTTTTGAGTTTATTAGCGACCTTACACCTGTATCTAGACTTGAGACAAGCGACCGAACCGGCAAAGTACATCGATTCCTTCACCCAAATCGGTTGTCGTCATCATGTGAAAATTAGGTCAAATCTAAACATGGAGGAGATCCGAAGAAGACGAAAGAGACCCCATCTTGGGAGCATCGCCATCATTGCAAATCCAGAACAACACAGGAATGAAATCAAGACCCTATGATCAATATGCGAACTAGTGACTTTGAAAAGATGTTAGAAAAAATGATGGATGAAAGAGAGATGAAGGGTAAAGATTCCATGGCCTCCCCTTCGAGGGAGTTACCTAAGGAGAAAGATGTCATATTGGTTAGTGAGAATAGCGGATCGGAAGATGTGGAGAAGGTAGCTAGTCGATTGGCACCACAGGCGAAACAACATAAGGTGGCCCAAGATGAGCTTCCAAAGGCTGCAGATATAAATGAGCTTAACGAAGAGATCAAACAGGATACCCGAAAGCTAGATAACTTGAAGAGGAGGGGGCCATTACACCCGCTTTGCAAAAGAGAGGATTCCCCTTTCTCTCCAGAAATCTTATCAGAAGTTATCACTACGAGCTTCAAGCTGTCGGATCTCCCTAAGTATGATGGGAATAAGGATCCACAAGAGTACTTAACTGGATTTGATCATGTGATGCAGCTTTATGAACAGTCCGATGAAATGAATGCTAGGATTTTCATCACCACACTCAAGGGAAAAGCACAAGAATGGTTCACATGGCTACCCAATTAGCGAGGAAATTCTTTTACAAGTTCGCAAGCTAAAAGCGAGCTCGAAGATCTGCGACCCACCTCTTTACCATTAGACAAACAGAAGGGGAATCGCTTCGAAATTTTATCAATAGATTCAACAACTAGGCTCTCGAAGTGCAAGATATGATGATCAATATGATGACAAACATATTGGTCCATGGGTTAAAGAAAATAGCATTGGCATCATCCCTAGCACGTGATCCTCTAGCGGATAAAGAAGAATTGATTGGAATGACCCAACGGTATATTCAAGAGAAGAAATGAATGAATTGAAGGATCACGAGTGGTCGGCGATGAACCCCAAAGTACGAGCAAGAAAAGATCAGAGAAGGACCTGTTTTAGGTCGAAAAAGACCACGAACGGGTCGAGATTAGATCGTGATGATCTACAGTTTAGCAGATACATCCCACTAAATGTTCCCCAAGTGCATGCTCTAATGTCAACCGAAGGAAAATATATGTTGAAATGGCCAAAAATGATGAGGGCAACGCCACGTAGGAAAGAAAATGGAAAATATTGTCATTTTCATAAAGATCATGGCCATAACACGGAGGAGTACTTTCAACTTAAAGACGAAATAGAGAGATTTATCCAGCAGGCATACTTGAAAAAATTTGTGAGAATATAATGAAGTGGGGTACACGATAAGAGGCATGGGAAGGATGCCAGATCGGGGTCTCCGCCGAGGCAAAGGTCACGTGGGAGGTCTGAAGCTCGTGTCCCATCGAGGGAAAGAGTGGACCAGCACCGCGAGCGATCCAAGGCGAGGCGAGATCGACAAGATGAATACTTACCTCGTAGAGGAGTGATACATATGATAGCTAGGGGCCCGAGCGGAGGTGATCCTAGAGTGCGAGAAGAAAAAATATGCGAGTCTTAGTTCACACCCCTAAGCGAGCCCTAAATATCTTAAACATACAGAAGATGAATCCTATCACCTTTGATAACCGTAACCTTATTGGAATAGAAACAGTCAAAATGATCCCATGGTGATAACGATGGACATTGCAAACTTTACAGTACAGAAGACCTTGATAGACAATGAGAGCTTTATGGGTGTGATTTTTCTACAAGTCCTGAGGAAAATGGAATTAGATGTAGCAACATTACAACTAAGGGTGTGCATGGGACTTGGAGATTACCGAACCCGAACCGATATCTGAATCGAAAAATATCTGAACCAAAAATATTCATTGACTTTTCGACTTTCTCCGAACTAAACCGTCCCGAAAATTTACATGGTATGGTTTTGGAATATCCGTACCGAGAACCATACTGAACCAAATATCCAAAACTAGAACCGGTTTTAAAATAAATTTTATATATACATATATAATATTTTTATCTTATTTATATTTTGATATTGAATTAACTAAATATTCCGTTGGAATTCAATACTATATAATACTAAAAATTATTAAATTAAAAATTTGGCATATTTTATCAGTATATCAAAGGAATAATTGAATATATATTTAATTCACTAATGGTTACGTCATATTAATTTATTTAAATGAACCAATAAATAAAATTATAAAATCATATTTGATTTGTAGAAAATATTTAAATTTGATGATATTTTACTTATTAAGGACAATAACTAGACTCATTCTCTAATCAAGAAAATTAATTGAATTAAAATTAGTTACATGATTAGTGCATCACACATAAACTAGGGTAATCGTCTAACCAAGAAATTAAGACATTGAGACTATAGATTTTTGTTTCATATTAGTTTATCAAAGTTATTAGTCAATTATATTTTTCCTAAGTCAAGAGCCCATGGCAATGTGCCAGGATTATAGAATATTATTGTGTAATAGAGGCTACTAAATTTGTCATTTGTTGAGATTCTATACTTTTACTACTATTACGAATAACATAATTCTGAAACGTATTATGTTAAAATCCAAAAAGAAAAAATTTTAACTATAAATTAGATAAAAATGATTTAAAAATTAAATTGATATTAAACTAATATGTAGTATAGTGTATATCATGAAAGAAAGATTTATAATTACAATATTAAAAATTTAGCACTTAAATATGAATTAAAGAAATTTTATGTATAAGTTAAATATAAAATATCAAAAAGTTAAACTCGTAGAATACTAATAGTTTTAGTATGTATTTTTGAAATTGCACTAAAATAAAGATTGCAAGTATAACCGTTTAATGATTTTTACATTGTTTTTTCTCCACCTTTTTGTGTGTTTTATTTGTGAAATATTTGAATCTCCGTTTCTCCGAACCGTCCCGAACTGTTCCGTACCGTCCCATTAGAACCGAATCTCCGTCCTAAACCGTACCGAACTTTTGGGACGGAGATTTTTTTTATGGTTCGGTTCTGGAGATTTAATTTTGGGATCTCTGAACTTCGGGACAGTTCTGAAGATTTCTAAATCTCCGGACCGGACCAGACCGTGCACACCCCTAATTACAGCAAATGGATACACCCTTGATGGGGTTCGGCGGAAGCCGGGTGATTCTGTTGGGTACTATTGACCTCCCAACCTCACTGGGGACCTCACCATGCTGAAAAAGGGTAATGATTAAATATTTGGTAGTTGATGCCTCTTTTGCATACAATGTCATTCTTGGGAGGCCAGACTTAAATCAATTTCAAGCTATTGTGTCTACATATCACTTGAAGATGAAATTCCCAACCTCGAGTGGGATTGGGGAGGTGTGTGGAGACCAGAAAAGTGCAAGGGAGGGCTACAATTTATCATTGAAAAAAAAGAAGGGGATGAGGGAGATCAGAACTATTAAGCAGATCGTGCGAGATGAGGAGGCATGGATGAGCAAAAAAGAAAAGGAGAAGCATAAAAAAGCAAAAAATGATGGAATATAGAATTGAACCCATAGAGCAATATAAAGTGGTGGAGTTAGACCCGAATAACCCAGGAAAATCCACGCGTATTGGCTCGCAGATGGACCCTAGCCTCGAGCTCCTGACTATCCAATTCCTGAAAGAGAATGCATATATTTTTTCATGGAAATCAATAGATTTTAAAGGCATTAGCCCAGAGGTAGTCGTGCATCGCTTGAATGTTGACCCAGAGGTGAAGCCCGTTAATCAAAAGAAGAGAAGTTTTGGAGGAGAAAGGAATAGGATCGTCGAAAATGAAGTGAATACGCTCCTTGAAGCTGGGCACGTTGTCGAGATTTAGTTCACTGAATGACTTTCCAATGTTGTGATGTTTCTAAAGATAGCTGAAAAATGGAGGATATGCACGGATTTCTCTGAATTAAATAAAGCATGTCCCAAAGATCCATATCCGCTACCTCGCATTGATCTCCTAGTGGATTCTACGCCCGAGTGTGTTTTGTTGAGTATTATGGATGTTTATAAAGGTTACCATCAGATATTCATGGCGGAAGAAGACCAGGACAAGACCTCATTCGTTACTGACAAAAGGGTATATTGTTATGTAGTGATGCCGTTTGGGCTTAAGAATGCTGGAGCAACATATACCAACGTCTTGTTAACCTCATCTTCAAAAGTGAGATCGGGAGAAGATGGAGGTATGCATAGACGATATGTTAGTAAAAAGTGAAAAATAGGAAGATCACCTGGAACACCTAAAGCAAGCTTTCAATATTATGCGAGCTTAAGATCTGGAAATGTTACAAGTGGATCTTTCTGCGAAATGCATTTAAGGGTCGATGCCCCTGTGATTTTTGACCATCGGCATTCCTGTCCATGTCATCCAAGATAGAAATGGCTATACTGGTGAAATTGAATCTAGCTATTTTTAGTAAGAGGGGGAGGATGAGATGAAGTTGAATCCGACGAAGTGCACCTTTGGGGTGTGACATGGAAAATTTCTTGGATTTATGGTCAACAAGAGGGGAATTGAAGCAAACCCAGAGAAAATAAGAGCTATATTGGAAATGACCTCGCCCAAAACCGTAAATGAGGTTCAGCAACTTACCGGGAAGCTAGCCTCGTTAAACAGGTTCATTTCAAGGTCAGCCAATCGGAACTTGCCTTTCTTCGTTACTTCAAGGAATATGAAAATTTCAAAGGACATGATGATGATCGTGAAAAAGATTTCGATGAGCTAAAAGTATACTTAAGCTCGCGCCTCTCGTTGTCAATGCCCGAAAAAGGCAAACCACTTTTCTTATACTCAACTGTTTTTAAGCGAGCGGTAAGTTGATCTAGTCAAGAAAGAAGGGAATACATAAACCATTTATTATGTGAGTAAGATGTTGCAAGGAGCAGAAGAAAGGTACTTGGAAACCGAGAAGCTGGCATTGTCCATAGTGGTGGCAGCAAGAAAACTACGTCCATTGATAAGTGTCTTTTTATGCATGTTTTATGTGTTTACTTGAGTAGAATTCAAGTTATTTTGTTGTTAGTTTCGTAAATGTTTTATTGCACATGATTTATATTACTATGAGGTGATTTTATTGGTGTAGATTGATCAATCGGAGTTATTTTTGGTGAATTTTGGACCAAGGATTCATGTCAAAACATACTCCAGGGTTTATGGATTAAAAAACACTCAATTCTCATGTTAAATGTGTCATGTCGGGGCTTTTTAAGCCCAACATGGCCAGGTGTATCGGGAAACACGACAAACAGGACGAAAATGAAGCATTTGAAGACTGAGACAGCCTCTGACACGGTCGTGTCCAACTGTTTAAGAGATGCATAAATACAGCATGGTCAGGCCGTGTTGCTCGACATGGTCGTATCCGGATCACTTTTCAGCAAGAATTTCTAGTGGAAATCATGAAAAACTCACCAACCAAGCTTTTTGACCACTTCTGTGCACCTTTAACACTCTATTTTGTTGCACAAACACCTCATTTTCCCAGCATAATTTCATAAAAACAAAATATCCAACAACCCAACTCATAAGTGGAGCATTAAACTACCAAAAGATGACATTGTTAATGAATAATTTCAGCAAAATAATGTCAATAAAATCCCAATGATGGGATTGATCATTCATCCATCATCATTTCAAACAATTCTTTGATTCATAAAATTGAGTTCTAGAGAGCAACTTACAAATTGTGAGAATAGAGGGAAAGTAGAATTGGGATTAAAGAGCTTGGAGGAGAAGGTTTGGAGTAACATTAGAGAAGATGGCTTGGAGCAATATCATTGGAGTCAATCAAGAAAAAGGTCCATTTGAGGTTTTGAGAAAAGATAAGTACACCATATCTACAACATTTAATTCTTGTTGTGTAATTTATTCTTTGTCAAAAATTATGTCCAGCTAAACTCCTAGTGTTTGAATGTAATGAATTCTAGAATGGATTTATGATTAAGACTTGTATGTTTTTACTATAATCTTCATGTTTTATGTGATTCACTTATATTATGCTTTGTTTATTGCTACAACTTTAAGGTTGCAAACCCAAGTGCAGGTTTTCTCAAGTAATAAATTTCTCGGGAGTCCGAGGTCGATCCACAGGGAAGTTGATGGAAGTTTACAGGATATTTCTTATTTAAAGGATGAGTAAATGGGTTTTTTTTTACTAGTAAGAATATTTTTTTTTAGTTACAAGAAATTTAATTAATAGAAATGTTGAGGATTAGGGATCCACTCTTGATTTCGGATAAATGAATGATTATATTTTCTTACCTCTTAGATTGCCACTATTGGAATCCATACACAAAGAAGGTTCCAATGGGAAGATATTATACATATAAATCATGCAATGAGGTAATCATGTTATATCATCAATTAGAATTTATCTTATAACATCAACACTTGTTTATGGGATCAAGTATTTATGTATTCTTTTGTCTACAACAAATCAAGGTATCCACATTAGTAGTCGGTTGAAATAAAACCAGACATTTAACTAAATAGAACCAAGTATTTGTTGTGCCAATAGATATACATAAATCAAGAAACACCACCAAACAAAAATGTATAAGCTAAAAACAAATTGATGATACAAACAATGAAATTTAATATGAATCTACAATCATTCCTTATCCTTCATCAAGAGTTTCACCCCATTTCCTCAACAAAATAAACTTAGAATAACATGAAAGAAATAGAGAAAACAAAAGATTGAAGAAAAACTAAAGCAAACATTTTATAAAATACTAGAAATCTTACTATAATTTAAGAAAAGCAAGAAAGAAAAATTCTTTTGAACTTTGTAACTCTAACTTTCTCTACATAAAACTTGCTCTTGGCTAATGCTAATGACCTCTATTTATAGCCAACTAAAAATCAATTTACAATTATTTTTTTCTTTATTTTTATTACAAGTAAGAAAATAAGGAAATCAACACCAACTTTGCCACCTTCTTTGACTGGTCATTTTGTCCATGATATCAGCCATCTTTGCTCAATTTTCTTCAACAAATCAATTATCACATGAGTTGGCTTGAATTTCCAACTGATTTCATTGAATTTGAACAACCATGGGCCAAGATATGGTTGAATAATTGAGATGTGGTTGGCATACGGGATTGACTAGTGCAGCAGCCTCTTGGATTTTTATAAATTCATCCAATACAAATCTGACTTTGGGGTCTTCTTCAATGTTGTAGCTCTATGATTTGTACATACTCAGTAAAAATTTCAGATACAAATACCTTGTATTTTTCGAGTTATGTCCAAAATACCAAACTTGGTCAAGTCTGGAAATTAAATGAGCACCCTTCAACCTTCATTTTATGATGAATTTTTTTATCCAAGAAAATATCATTTCGAACTTTGATTTTTGGTTTCAATCTCTCTGAAAACTTGTAAATGAATGGATTGTGAATCCACATCTTCAAGAATCATCCCAAAATCATGTCGGAAATGAAAGCTATGCTCGTTGATCCAAACCTGCACTAAAAAATGCTTCCAAATACAATTCTATGTTGATTTCCTATTTTATTCCTAACATATTAATAATACTATAAATTCATTTTATTAATAATATTAATAAGGTAAAATAATAATATAAGCCTAAAATAATTATACATTTTTAACGTTCATCACACTTCAACCAAACTTATTACTAGTCCCTAGTAATTAAAGCATAAAATAATACAAAAGAAATTTGATGAATATGGCACGTTGATCATTTTTTTAAAAAAAAACTTTATGAAATAGTCTAACAATCAAAAAGTTTATGGTGGAGTCATCATAGATGCTATCAAGAATAAATATTATAATTTTTTTATATTATTTTTTAGAGAAGAAATATTGTGTATATATGCACAAAACCACCGTTTCATTTCACAAACCAAAATACATTAACTTCAAACTTGATCATGAAAAAGCCTCAACTCCATATCCTCACAAGGTTAGTGTTTGTTGTGTAAATTGGCGAGGTGTTCACTCTTGGAGTTGGAAAACAAATCAAAACTCTCAAGGAAATGGCCAATATGATTTAGACAAGCATTCAAACTAAAATTGAGCATAAGATAGGTAGTTATAAAATTTGTAACACCTAATTTTTTCATACCAAATTATGTCTCAAATTTCATTGGTTTAGAAGCGCAAACAAAATGATAATATTTTTTATATATTTTTTTTTTTTTTTCTTGTTTTCTTTTTTTTTTTTTTTTTTTTCTTTTTTTTTTCTTTTTTACAACATGACTAGCTATGAACAATACTCATCACAAATTATGTAATGAAGTATTTTTACAACATGACTAACAATGATAACATAACAATGAAGAATACTCATCACAAATTATGTAATAGAGTATTTTTAACAGAAATTGACAATGTGGGTGTTAACCAAATCATTTCTCCACATGTAAGGTAGAATATTTAAGTATTTCAAATCACAACATAACCATTTCAAACGACCAATTAAAGTTCGGAATGCTTGTTTTCTCAAACTCACCACTCATTCACAAAAGATGTGTGAATATTAAAAATAAAATACTTTATCATGATCAAACTTTCAGTTATATGTATCACAACCAATCTTTCCACAAAACTTAGAATGTGCACAAAACACTTTCTTTTTTTCTTCTTTTTTTTTGCTGTATTTTTTTTTTCAATTTAATCAAGATAGCATCGTTGAATTCAACAATAAGACTATTTTCATGTTTTGACAATTCACAATTTTTTTTTTAAAAAAAAATTCACAACATGCCATATTTTGCAAAGGAAATTACTAGAAAGATAATAAAAATAGGGATGCGTCTCAAGAATATCAAACTGACATTCTTTACTCTGCCATCAGTGTTGTTTTTTATTTTAATTTTCAATTTTCAAAATCACACATTGTAAATTAGGAAAAAATAATATCAATTATCCCTTCCCCCCCAACTTATCTAAAACATTGTCCTCAATGTCAAAAATAAATAGGAAAGTAAGGTTTAAAAGATATTACGATGTATGGCTTTTTGAAATGAAGGTAGAAGAACACAAGAGTAGTTAGTTATACGTGAAAGATAAATCTCACAACGCCGGAGACAAATCCAATTTGCGTTTTTACTTCTATCCTCCACCAAACAACATGAGCCACTTTTGGATCGGGTTCAAGAACAAATGCTTGGAGTTGATCGATTAGTTCACTTGGTGTTGTTGCACAAATTATGATTCGCCTGGCGAGATGGTGAAATAAAACCTTTTCGATGGCAAAATCTATAAAAGACAATAAACCATCAAAGAAACCATTAACATTAAGAATACCTATAGGCTTTTGGTGAATGTTGAGTTGTGCCCGTGAGATCACTTGAATAACTCCTCCAAAGTGTACCAAAACCACCAGGTAAGGTGATAAAGGCATCCGCATTATGCATCATATTCACCATTCTCGTCTTGCATGTTTGATACTCTTAACTCATCTCCAATGGTTTGCCGGTGATTTGTCGGACAACTAAAGGTTTCGGGATAACTCCTAAGACTCGACTCCTCCCAAATAGGCGAGAACCAAAGAACACGCCCCATTAACCCAAAACTACCTCCCCGTATACTAAGTTAATGTGCTTTTCGCTAGAAATTTACCAAGATTATCACCGCCTCAAGAAAACAATTGTCTTTCCAGATTTGCACTACGAGAATACAAAGAACATGTTAATTCTACGGGAAGAAAAACTCTCCATTTTTTTTTCTCTTTATTTTTTTATGTTTCGATATAGTCCGAATGGTGTAAATGAGAGGGTGAATGCAACGCTATTTATTGAGGTATGAACAGGAATGCAACAAGAATGTAATTATTGGAACTTTTATTTTGTCAAAAAGTTTGAAAATAAAGACAATAAAGTAAAAAAAATGCTACATGTGAAGGAACAGAAAAGTAGTTGTGATTGTGGCTCACATCTTCCTCCTCGGTTTTACGTCCGTAAACGGCTTAAACGCCCTCTATGGGTCGGGATATGCTTCCCATCCAATTTTCTTATAAATTGGCAAAAGAGGTCTTTTAACGCCGATTCCCAAGACAAAGTTCACGTTCTTCTCGAAATTGGAGCCATAATCGGAGAATTTCACGATGCACAAATCCACAAGGATGCGTATCAAAAGTCCATCCTTTATGAATTGAATTTTGTCCTCTCGATTTCTGGAAACCATACCTAAAGAACGACATCTTGTGTCACAAGTCCATCGAGCACATTTGTGACACACTTGTAGTCTTTTGGCCCTTCGTTTTTTTGAATATGAACTTTTTCCAAGACCAGGCAAGCATTTAGTAGGAGAAAATGAAAATTCTCCTGCTAATCTTACCTTTGCTTCAATTATCCAACGTACATCTTCTGGAATGCCTTTATTCATAAACATTCTTAACCTTTCTATCCTGGCTTTGTATATTTTCAAAATTTCATTTGTAGAAAGAAATTCAAATCGCTTTTTGAGAGTGGGGGAATTCTTTTATCCATTTTTTTTTAAAAAAATCTTAATGAAAGAGAATGAGAAGACAAAAATATGTACAAATATCGGTGTTTGTGGGAAATCGATGAGTCCGACTTAATCGTCACGAGTACCGTTATCCGCCATTTAACCGGAAAACAAATAATTAAACACTACAAAACACACACATTTATAAAAACAAATATATTCACTAATTATAACAAGGATTACAAAGAAAAAGAACTTATCCGGAAGGAATTGATTTTCTAGAAACAGATTTAAGTCTTTGTCCATTAACTTTGAATACATTACCATTTCTAGGATTCTCAATGTCAACGACTCCATACGGATATATAGTTTTCACAATAAAAGGACCACTCCACCTTGACCTTAATTTTCCAGAAATAAATGCAATCTAGAATTATAAAGCAAAACCTTTGACCAATCTCAAATGTTTTTCTTGTAATTTTATTATCATGAAATTCTTTGATTCTTGCTTTATGAATTTTTGAATTCTCGTATGCATCATTTCTTAATTCTTCAAGCTCATTGATTTGCAATTTTCTCAATTTCAAGCATCGTCAAGATTGAAGTTAAACATTTTAATTGCCCAATAAGCTTTATGTTCAAGTTCCACGGTAAATGGCAAGGTTTTCCATAAACTATTCTATAAGGAGACATTCCCAATGATGTTTTAAAAAGATTCAGATGCCCAAAGTGCGTCGATAAGTCTAAAAGACCAATCTTTACGATTCGGGTTAACAGCTTTTTTCTAATATTTGTTTTATCTCCTATTTGCAAGTTCAACTGTCCATTTGTCTCGGGTGATAAGGGGTTGCAACTTTATGTGTGATTCCATATTTTTTCATTAAAGATGCAAAAACTTTGTTGCAAAAATGTGTTCCCCGTCACTAATAATGACTCGAGGAATTCCAAATCGACTCAAAATATTTTCTTTTAGAAATTTTATCACAGTTTTATGATCATTGTTTCGACAAGGAATTGCCTCGATCCATTTTGAAACATAATCTATTGCGACTAAAATGTAAATAAAACCAATTGATATCGGAAATGGCCCCATAAAATCAATACCCCAATCAAATATTTCAATCACCAAAATAGGATTCAAAGGCATCATGTTTCGTTTTGAAATTGATCCTAACTTTTGACAATTTTCACAACTTTTGCAAAAAGCGTAAGTATCTTTGAAAAGATTTGGCCAATAAAATCCACATTGTAAGATCTTTGCACTTTGGTTTTCTTTTTCTTGAAAAGTGACCACCACATGCTTCGGAATGACAAAATTGAATAATGCTACCTACCTCATTGTCGGGTACACATCTACGAAAGATTTGATCTGGACAATATTTGAAAAGGTAGGGATCGTCCCAAAGAAACTTTTTTTTACCTCATTCAAAAACTTCTTTTTATCTTGTGAATTCCAATTTGATGGCATCATTCCTGTCACAAGAAAATTAACAATATCTGCAAACCAAGGTACTACAGTAACATTGAATAGTTGTTCATCAGGAAAAGTATCATTGATAGGTGGAGTTTGAAACGAATCATCACAAATAAGTCTTGATAAATGATCAGCTACAACATTCTCTACTCCTTTCTTATCACGAATAGTAATGTTGAACTCTTGAAGTAAGAGAATCCACCTAATCAATCTTGGTTTGGAATCCTTTTTTGACAAAAGATATTTCAAAGCTGCATGATCACTGAAAACGACAATTGGTGAACCAACAAGATAGGATCGAAATTTTTCCAATGCAAATACCACAACAAGTAATTCTTTTTCAGTGGTTGAATAATTGATTTGAGCACCATTCAAAGTTTTACTTGCATAGTATATCACATATGGTTTCTTTTCTTTTCTTTGCCCTAAAAAAAGCTCCAACGGCATAGTCACTAGCATCACACATTATTTCAAAAGGTAAAGTCCAATCAGAGGTTGGATTATAGGGCGATGTAAGCATGTTTTTAAGTTTGACAAAAGCTTTTTCACAATTTTCAGTCCATTCAAAACTAACATCTTGAGTAAGAAGATTACACAATGGTTTAGAAATTATACTAAAGTCTTTGATAAATCTTCTGTAAAAACCTGCATGCCCTAAAAATGATCTTACCTCCTTCACAGATTTTGGTACTGGTAGATTAGCAATTAACTCAACTTTGGATTTATCAACCTCAATACCTCTTACTGAAATAATGTGTCCAAGAACAATACCAGTTGTTACCATAAAATGACATTTTTCCCAATTAAGCACAAGGTTCTTTTCTTCACACACCGATCAAAACCTTTTCTAAGTTTAACAAACAATCTTCAAATGATTCACCAAAAACGAAAAATCGTCCATAAAGACTTCAAGAAAACGTTCTACCATGTCATGAAAATGCTAAGCATGCATCTTTGAAATGTATTTGGTGCATTACATAATCCAAAAGGCATCCTTCTATATGCAAATGTACCAAAAGGACATGTAAAAGTTGTTTTCTCTTGATCTTCAAGTGCAATTTCAATTTGGTTATACCAGAATATCCATCTAAGAAACAATATAATTTATGACCTGCAATTCTTTCTAAGATTTGATCCATAAAAGGTAATGGAAAATGATCCTTTCGGTAATCGAGTTAAGTTTCCTGTAGTCAATGCACACACGCCAACCAAGAATGATTCTAGTTGGAATTAACTCATTATTTTCATTTTTGACTACAAGTAACACCGGACTTCTTTAAGACAACATGAATAGGACTTACCCATTTCTTGTCGAAATAGGATAAATTATTTCATTATCTAAGAGTTTAATAATTTCATTCCTCACTATTTCTTTCATATTAGGATTTAGTCTTATTTGCCATTCTCTAGATGGTTTTGCATTTTCCTCTAAATAAATATTATGTGTGCAAATTAGAGGACTAATACCTTTAATATCAAAGAATGGTCCACCCTAAGGCATTTTTATGCATTTTCAAAATATCGATCAACTTACTTTCCGATATGCATCAAGTTTGGAAGAAATTATTACGGCAAAGTTTCACTCTCACCCGAGAAAAGAGTATTTCAAATCAGATGGTAAAGGTTTCAAATCAATTTTTGGAGCTTTTATGCTTGAAGGAATAGGTTGCACTTCACGACGATGACAACTCTTCAATTTTTGGTTTCCAAAAATGGTTTTCTAGTGCTTGTAAAAATCTATTGGAGACATCAAAACATTTCATATCACAAACTCTCTCATTTTCAAAACATGTTTCAAGAATTCAAAAGAATTATTGGTGAAATTTTCGTGAACAATTTCTTCAATTAAATCAACTTCATGTAGTTCAAGATTATCATCGGCGGAGTTGTTTGCAAACATTGAACACATTTAATTCCAAAGTCATATTTCCAAAAGATAATTTCAAAATACCATTTCTCTACAGTTAATCAATGCATTTGAAGTTGCAAGAAATGGACGACCTAAAATGACAGAATTTGTGTTTTTGCATCTATAACCTAATTTGAGTATCCAAAACAATGAAATCAACGGAAAATAAAACTTGTCAATTTGTACCAACACATCTTCTACTATTCCTTTTGGAATTTTAATTGATCGATCGCCTAGTTGGAGTACAATTGGAGTTTCTTTAAGTTCACCCAAACCTAGTTGTTCATAGACCAAAAAGGTAGAAGATTTACGCTAGCACCTAGATCAAGTAAAGCACGTTCAATTCTAGTGTCTCCTATAATGCATGAAATTGTTGGACAACCTGGATCTTTGTACTTAGGTGGAGCAAATTGTTGTATAATTGAACTCACACTTTCGATTAAAAATGCTTTTTCTTCACATGATGTTTTCTTTTAATTGTGCACAAATCTTTCAAAAATTTTGCATAAGGTGGGACTTGTTTGATTGCATCCAACAAAGGAATATTAATTTTGACTTGTTTAAAAAGCTCAAAAATTTCAGAATTTGAGTTCAATTTTTGAGTCGGTTGCAATCTTTGAGGAAAAGGGGGGAGGTGAATATGTTTCATCATTTTCAAACTTACCTTTATTCAACTTACCTTCTTCATCATCACAATTTTCATTATTCATTTTCAAGATGAATTTAGAACTTTCTTAGGATGAATTGTTTTATCAACAATTTTTCCACTTCGAAGTGTTGTGATTTGAATTGGCCTCATTTCTTTGGATTTTCACCGAAGTAGAAGCACAACAACTGCGTAGAAGGATTAGGTTGAGGTTGAGCGGGAAACTTACCCTTTTCTTGAATTCGCAAAGAAGTTTGTGAGTGTTGAAAGTGAGTTCTTGATCTCATTGATAGCCGAGAAGTTTTATTATTGATGTTTGTTTGTTCATTCATAAATGCTTGCAAAGTCTCCTCAATTGATTTTACATGTGGGGATGGATATGAAGGAAAATTTGGTGGCTTTTGTGAATTTATTGGTTGAGCTTGATTATTATCACGCCAACCGAAATTAGGATGATTTCTCCATTGTGGATTGTAAGTTTCAGAATATGGAGATTGAAAAGGTTTTCTAAATCCATTCATGACATTTGCTTCAACAGGAATGTGAGGACAATCATTAGTGGAGTGTTCTTTAAGTCCACAAATTTCACAAACTTTTTTATCTTGCACGATTTAACTTCTTTTACTTTTTTAACTTCCATGTCATCGATTCTTTTAGTCAAAAGTGCAAGTCTAGCACTTAAACTATCTTCTTGAGTAAGATTGAGTTTTCCTTTATTTTCATCAACACTATGCCAAGATTGAGAATTTACGCCAAATAGTCAAGATATTCTAGCGCTTCATCGGGTTCTTTATCAAGAAATTGATCGTTACACATTGATTCAATAAATTGCTTAGTTTCAGGATTTAAACCTTCATAAAAGAAGTCGATTATACGCCAATTTTCAAAACCATGATGTGGGCGTGAATTCAACAACTCTTTAAACTTTTCCCAACATTCAAAGAAAACATCTTTAGGATTTTGAGAAAAATTTGAATTTGTCTTTTCAAAGAATTTGTTTTATGAGTTGGAAAGAATTTTTAAGAAATTCGGTTTGCATTTCTTGCCATGTACCAATTGATCTAGGTTTTAACGAGCTAAGCCAAGTTTTTGCTTTATCTTTTAAAGAAAAAGGAAACAATTTGAGCTTAACAATTTCGATCGTGCAATTTTGATCATCAAATGTGGCACATACTTCTTCAAATTCCTTTAAATGTAAATATGGGCTTTTTAATCCATACCATGAAAATTAGGAAGTAAAGGTATCATCCCCTGGCTTAAATCGAAAGTTGTTTGCATTTAGTGGAAAAATGAAACAAGAAGGAGTAGAATTTCGAGGAGGTTGCAAATAATAACGCATATTATGCACTTCTTGATTTTCCACTCTTTCCATCTCATTTTGAACAATTACTTCTTCAGCCATAATTGGTGTGTGTGGAGGTGAGTCAAAATTTTTTATCAAATTTTCTGAATTATATCTAATTAAACGGCGAGAATTTGGACTACGACACCATGTAAGCATATAAACACACAATATTTACAGTGATATATATACAAACCTGGAAACCTACCTTGCCTTCCCCGGCAACGGCGCCAAAAACTTGCTACAACTTTAAGGTTGCAAACCCAAGTGCAGGTTTTCTCAAGTAATAAATTTCTCGGGAGTCCGAGGTCGATCCGCAGGGAAGTTGATGGAAGTTTACAGGATATTTCTTATTTAAAGGATGAGTAAATGGGTTTTTTTTTTTACTAGTAAGAATATTTTTTTTTAGTTACAAGAAATTTAATTAATAGAAATGTTGAGGATTAGGGATCCACTTTTGATTTCGGATAAAGGAATGATTATATTTTCTTACCTCTTAGATTGCCACTATTGGAATCCATACACAAAGAAGGTTCCAATGGGAAGATATTATACATATAAATCATGCAATGAGGTAATCATGTTATATCATCAATTAGAATTTATCTTATAACATCAACACTTGTTTATGGGATCAAGTATTTATGTATTCTTTTGTCTACAACAAATCAAGGTATCCACATTAGTAGTCGGTTGAAATAAAACCAGACATTTAACTAAATGGAACCAAGTATTTGTTGTGCCAATAGATATACATAAATCAAGAAACACCACCAAACAAAAATGTATAAGCTAAAAACAAATTGATGATACAAACAATGAAATTTAATATGAATCTACAATCATTCCTTATCCTTCATCAAGAGTTTCACCCCATTTCCTCAACAAAATAAACTTAGAATAACATGAAAGAAATAGAGAAAACAAAAGATTGAAGAAAAACTAAAGCAAACATTTTATAAAATACTAGAAATCTTACTATAATTTAAGAAAAGCAAGAAAGAAAAATTCTTTTGAACTTTGTAACTCTAACTTTCTCTACATAAAACTTGCTCTTGGCTAATGCTAATGACCTCTATTTATAGCCAACTAAAAATCAATTTACAATTATTTTTTTCTTTATTTTTATTACAAGTAAGAAAATAAGGAAATCAACATCAACTTTGCCACCTTCTTTGACTGGTCATTTTGTCCATGATATCAGCCATCTTTGCTCAATTTTCTTCAACAAATCAATTATCACATGAGTTGGCTTGAATTTCCAACTGATTTCATTGAATTTGAACAACCATGGGCCAAGATATGGTTGAATAATTGAGATGTGGTTGGCATACGGGATTGACTAGTGCAGCAGCCTCTTGGATTTTTTATAAATTCATCCAATACAAATCTGACTTTGGGGTCTTCTTCAATGTTGTAGCTCTATGATTTGTACATACTCAGTAAAAATTTCAGATACAAATACCTTGTATTTTTCGAGTTATGTCCAAAATACCAAACTTGGTCAAGTCTGGAAATTAAATGAGCACCCTTCAACCTTCATTTTATGATGAATTTTTTATCCAAGAAAATATCATTTCGAACTTTGATTTTTGGTTTCAATCTCTCTGAAAACTTGTAAATGAATGGATTGTGAATCCACATCTTCAAGAATCATCCCAAAATCATGTCGGAAATGAAAGCTATGCTCGTTGATCCAAACCTGCACTAAAAAATGCTTCCAAATACAATTCTATGTTGATTTCCTATTTTATTCCTAACATATTAATAATACTATAAATTCATTTTATTAATAATATTAATAAGGTAAAATAATAATATAAGCCTAAAATAATTATACATTTTTAACGTTCATCATTTATTCGAGTTAATATTTCCGGTATACTGATTTGAATTTTATTCCTCATCGGGTAATCGAGATATGGTGAGAAAGAACCTTTATAAGTGAAAGGAATTGCATGCAATCCTAGATATAGGACGACATAAATCTTTCGGAATAGGGTCAAACCTAATATGGGAATTCATAAATCGTTATAATGCAATCTTGGGTTTCAGTTAATCAACTTGAGGTTAGGAGTTTTTCACTTTGAAAGAAGGTTTAACTTAAATCGGGAATTTCTACGGTCCATGAAACATGAGATTATATTAAAAGAGGATGGCAATTGCTTAAGGGCTTAAGGTTGTATATTATCTTGTTAAAATCACAAAAACATTCTAGAGGGATTTACATTCGAACACATTTCTATCTCTTGATCTCTTATTTTACAATCTTCATTTATTTTATCAATTGTAATTTGTTGATTATTTAGATTCTTTATTTTCCTACTTTTACAAACAAACTTCGAAAAATTGTTAGATTAAATAATAAAAAGATGGTAATTACTAGTACTTATAATCCTCCTGGAAATGATACTCGATACTCAGTAATCTATACTATAAAATGATAGGTGCACTTGCTTAAGGTTTTTAGAGTAACGTTTGAGCCATCATATTTTTGGCGTCGTTGTCAGGGATTGTGATATTAGGAACACTTTATTTTTGTTAATATAGTCATTTGTGTTTTATTTTTCTTTATTGCTTTTCTTTTTATCCTTCTTTTGTGAGCTTTATCTAACATTTTCTTAGGGATGACAAGTCTGGGTCGTCCCGCCCTGTGACCCGGGGCGGGGCAGGACAAGTCTGGGTATCACTTCCGCCCCGCGGGTACCCTATTTGCCCCGGCTCGCCTAATATGTTTTTTGTTTTAAAATATATTTTAATATATATTTTGTATATATAATATATATTATAATGTAGTTTTTATGTATTCTTGTATTGTATATAATATTTATAAATTGATAATAATAAATTTTGTAAATAATATTTTATAAACATGTTTTTTTTCATTTTTTCACATTCTTTTTATTTAATTTAATTTGAAACGGGGCGGTACGGGTCGACCCGCCACGGGTCTAGGCACAGGGCAGGTCTAGATCCTGGTCGACCCATCCTGACCCGCCTCATTGCCATCCCTATATTTTCCCATATTTATTTACCGTAGTGTATGCCTACTCGTCGTCGCGACAGGAAAGGCGAAGCCGCCGGTAGTGACACAAATATGGAGGGAATTATTAACATAGGGTACGATAAGGACATAGACGAAAGCAATAACAAGGATTTTGTATGGCATATGAACCACAAAGAACATTGTTACTACTACGCCAAGCCATCAATGGATGACACAACATCAAGCATCGTGTGGCCCGCTATTGCCGCCAATACTTTTGAAATCAAACACAACGTCATTCAAATGGTGCAACAACTTGTCCAATTTGATGGCCTACCAAACGAAGATCCCAATAATTATATCGCAAATTTCCTTGAGATTTGCGATACTTTCAAGATCAACGGGGTCTCTAATGATGTTATTCGCCTACGCTTTTTCCCATTTACTCTTCGGGAATGGGCAAAACAATGGTTAAATAATTTGCCCAAGGGAACGATCACAATATGGAATGCTATGACAGAAAAGTTCCTCTTAAAGTATTTTCCACCGGCGAAAATTGCCAGATTGAGGAATGAAATCTCTTTCTTTGCTCAAGCGGACGATGAAACTTTATATGACACTTGGGAGAGATTCAAAGAATTATCGCGAAAAGTGCCCATATCATGGCCTACCTGTTTGGATGTAAGTCCACACTTTCTATAACGGGTTGCTTTCCTCAACAAGGCAGATGATTGATGCGGCAGCCTGAGAAACCCTGAACAATAAGACACCGAAAGCTGCTCAAGAGTTGATCGAAGGAATGGCCATGAATGGCTACCAATGGCAATCCATATGTGGCAAAATAAACAGGTCAGTGGGAGTTTATAATGCAGATGCAGTGGTTATACTAGCCGCACAGGTCGAAGCTTTGACCCAAAAGATTGATGATCTGGCGGCTCCTATACCACCACCGCAAGTTTTATCTTGTGAAATTTGTGGATGATCCCATAATCATCAAGAGTGTCCACACACAATACCACAAGCTGAACATGCCAATTATGTTGGGAACCAAACCTGGAATCCTCCGATTAATCTTTTCAGCAATACATATAATCCTGGGTGGCGACAATATCCTAATTTCAGTTGGGATAATCAAGGCCAACCACGACCTAATCCCAATATTTATCCACACACTTCTCTCGGATTCCAGACGATCCAAATAATACCTAACTTGGAAGAACTCATGGCAAAGTTTGTGCTATCAACTGATGCCCGATTCAGGCAGTCGAAACATCCTTAAGAAATCCAAAGGCATCTATCCATATCTTGGAAAACCAAATAAGCCAGATTGCGAAAATGATTTCTGAAAGGCCGCAAGGAAGTTTGCCGAGTAACACTGAGCCAAACCCAATGGAGCACGTAAAGGCAATTACCATAAGTTTTCCACATGAGCATGATAATGCCAACACCCCTATGCAAAAATGCGTGGAGGATGACAAACCCAAAGAAAAGCCCAGGAAAAACGTGGTTGCAGAATACAAGCCTAAGATCCCTTACCCGGATTTAACTGAAGAAGAAAAAAGGGATGGCAAATTTGGTAAGTATCTCGAGTCATTCAAACAATTACATATCAATATTCCATTTGTTCAACCACTATCAAAGCATATAAGGGATCTAAATGACATCACTAATAATAATAAGCTTAATGAATTATCAAATGTGCAGTTGAATGATGAATGTTCTTCCAATAAACTACCAAAAAAATTAATGATCCCGGAAGTTTTATTATTCCTTGTACAATTGATGGTTTACCTGTTGATAGGGAACTAGTAGACTTACGAGCTAGTATCAATTTGATGTCTTATGAAATATTCAAGCATATGGGATTAGGTGAACTTCAACCTACTAGGATGGACATTCAATTAGCCGATAAATCGATTTAACATCCTAGAGGTATTATTAATGATGTGTTACTCAAGATTGATAAATTCATGTTCCTAGTGGATTTTGGTATTCTTGACATGCATGATGATATTGAGGATCCCTTAATTCTAGGGCGTCCATTTTTTGGCTACTGCAAAATCACTCACTGATGTACATGATGGGAAACTCACTTTGAGAGTAGAAGATTATTAAGTTATCTTTAAAATTCCTTTGACAAATAATATTGATAATGATGATAGTTTTTCTATAAACTTGATTGGCACAAAGATGAATGATTCTTTGCTTGATATGACATCTAATGAACTCTTGAAGACTTGTGTTGTTAGATGTATCCACAGAAAAATTCCTATTTAGGGTTGTCATGTGGAAAAATGAGACCATCAAGGCCAATGTGAAATGTTTGGAACTCAACTTGAGTGGTGGTGTTGATCAAGACTATAAGGATTATCATAAACTCGAGGCTCCGAGTAATCTCCATATTTAGGTGAAATAGTTCAGCTATGCGACTCTAAAGAAGCACTACCCGGGAGGTAACCCGATATTTTTTGTGCGTTTTTTTTTCTTTTTATTATTTTCTTTCAAATAGTCACAAGTCCTTAGAGTCATTTACAAATCATATCTTGGTTGTGTGGGGAGTTTAAAAGAAAAATTCGTTTACACGGGCGTGTTCTGGGTGTGTTCTAAAACACACCCGTGATGTGTGTAAAATATACGTGCATTTTGGGGCTTAAAATGATATATATTTGATACATTTGCATTGCATATTTAGTATGTTTTTACTTGGTTTCCTTAAAAGGGCATGATAAGCGTATTCTTGTAATTTTTACAGGAAACAGAGCTAAAAATGAAGAAATATCAGTTGGAATGCCCGACTAAGATTGACGAGTGCGAAGAGAAAATCAAAACGACGAAGAAAATGGACAAAAACACTTCACACGGCCGGACCGTGTGGAAATGCCAGTGTGAAACCACACAACCGTGTGAAGTGGGACAAAACAGGGGACGAAACCAACACCAAACAGTCGGACCGTGTGAACCCACACACCCGTGTTGGAAAGGGTATCACACCGCATGGCCAGGCCGTGTGAACTCACACAACCATGTGAAGACGGGCTGAGCAACAAACCACACAGCCATGTGGTGCCACAAGGCCAGGCCGTGTGGGACTCTGCCAAGATGCATTTTTCGGAGTTCTTTTCCCGTTCCAACTCTGCAAGTGATCTCTCCAAGCACCTATATAAAGGGGACCAAGGCCTGAACGAATTTGAATCATCATACATCATCCAACATCACTTCATTCAGAGAAAACACATCAAATTATGCAAGAATACAAGAGTCAAAGTCTTCTGAGAGAGAAGGTCTAGGTCGCGAAGAACACCAGAAGGCCTTTCGCATCTACGGTAGCACAAGAGCTTTGAAGGCTTGGAAGGAGAATCCATCCTGACAAAAAGAGGTTTCTTTCTATGTCTAGATCTCTTGTCTGTGTTTAAACAATGTCATAATGTTGATTCCAAATTTGTCTATGAATTTGTAATCAATGTTTGGCTAATCTTTCGGATCTTATGGGCATAATCAAAACTGTGGATTCATGTTAAATATGATTATTTATTTTCTTAATTAATCATGCTTTCTATTTTATGAATTCGAGTGCTTATTTATAATTGCTTTTATTTGCCGAGAATAATTAGCATGCCATATTTGTTAGTGCGTTCGGAAGAGGAGTTCTAACAAAGATGAAAATCGAATTCAGACATAAACGGGTGTATCGAGTCGGGAGACCTACAATTGTTTGTGGGGAATCATTCAATTCATATATCTTTTGGGAGTTAATAATAGTTGTATCGAGTCGAGAGACCTACAATTGTTATTAATTTACTGTTTATGCGCCGCCCGGGAGGGGGAATAGACTAACTTAGGAATTGAACCCATAGAATTGCATTAGTTGGTTTCTAAACCTTTACTTGCATTTAATATTGAATGAACATGTCGAGATTATGTGCCTAAGGTTGCTCCTGTAGTTGTTGAAAATACTTGTGGGGTTCGCAAATTTATTTTTTTTCTTTTTAATTTTCAATTTTTATATAAACTCAATATTCAGTCGCTTTAATAAAATTGGGATGCGATGTTATTATAGCCTAAGTGTTTCGAATATCAATCTTTGAGGAATGTGACCTGGCTTGCTATTATTCTATAAACTACACTGTACACTTGAAGTTGTATGATCCATATATATTTTTGGCGAACAACCCGTGATTTGTTTTTGCAAAATTTGTACCCAACATGGTCACGCTGTGTAATTTTCATGGCCATGCTTTTATTCCAAAAAAAATACAGCCTGTGTTTTTATGTGTTTTGTGTGTTTCCCTCTTTTTCATTATTTTCTTTGCCACAACAAACTTTGTATGTCTTTCTTTATTGTCTTAATTGGGATGAGCTTCACGGTATTCGAGTTATGTGTTGTTTATGCTTGCTTAGGTATGAAGATGTCGATGAAGATCCCTTAGTGAACAACTCAATGGTCGCTCTACACCGATTTCACTCCTATAGTAAGGTTATGGACGGCAATGGGGCGGGTCGAAACCCGCCCCTGCATTGAACCCGTCCTATTAGGGGTTGTGTTGCTCGTGTGGCCGTGTCTGGATCACTTTTCAGCAAGAATTTATGGCAGAAATCATGGAAAACTCACCAACCAAGCTTTAATTTATGACCACTTTTGTGCACCTTTAACACCTATTTTGTTGCACAAACACCTCACCTTCCCAACATAATGTAAGTCCAAGCGGCTACGATAATCTAGAGGAGGGGGTGAATAGATTATCTCCATCTTTTCAATTTTGCCCTCTTTTTCAAACCGAATGCTCAAACACAATAATAAAGGTGCGGAATGTAAACAACACACGTCGATTTATAGAGGTTCAACCCACCTAGGGCCTAATCCTCTACCACCCCAGTATCTCCGGGATGGATTTCAAAAAGAAAAAAGATTTTATTAATTACCAAAATTAATACAACACCTTACAACATCACCTTGAAGAGCACCACACTCTTCTTCAACACCACCTTTGAGATTACCACAATCTCTTCTTGAAGATTACCACAATCTCCAACGGCACCTTGTGAAGATTACCACAATCTTCAACCTTGAAGAATATCAAATTCTTCAACACCTCAACAAGAAGATTACCACAATCTTCTCTCACCTAACACCTAGATCACCCAAGTGTGTTCTTACCACAAGAACACTCACAAGGATATCTTGTGTTGAATGATAACCCAAAAATTCAAGATTACAACTCGATAATGAATTATACAATAGAGTGCAAGTGTAATCAAGAATAGCCTAGACCTCAAGGATGTGAAAGTGATAAGCTAGGTAAATTACAACAAGAATAATGACAATAGAAGACCAAGTGTTTGCTTGAGTATATCTTGTTGTGTTGTGTTGTTCTCTCTTATTGTTGTGCTTTGTAGGTCCCAAGGGGTGTGAGTGTAAGGTTTAGAAGGGGGGGTTGAATAAACCTTACCAACTTTTCAAATTAGTCCTTTCAAATTTTGAGTTAATACTTCACGGTTGTGTCCTTGATTGACAACTAAGTTAGTTAATCAAATAGAGTTAGTCACTCAACAGACTGATCGAATGTTGATAGAATAACTCAAATTGTTTTGACTAAAGACTTAACTCGATTTGTGATTTGTTTTCAACGGAAGACTTAACACCCTTGAATTTGGTTAAGTTTGTTTTAATACTTGGTTTTAGCACTCGGTTGATTATCAATTGGATAGCAAATTTATCGCCAGATGTAAAAATAAGATGCGTAAATTAAAGTGTCTTGAAATGTAAATGACACAATAAGTTTTTATAGAGGTTCGAAGATGGGGTAATTCTTCTACTCCTCTCTTCTCCAACTCCTGGAGGAATCCACTAAGTATTGATCAATATACTGAGTGGTTAACATCACCCAAATACAAGTCTTGATCACACACGGTGACTTTATCCTTTGGGACTCGGCCTGAGATGCTTGGTCACACGGTGGCTTCTCGTGCGACTCGGCTTCTTCACAGGGCAATGCGCTTTGTTACTACAGCCCACTTGCTTAAGTTCCTTGGATTTGATCACGAAGCCCTCCAAATAGCTTAAGCTTGGTTCGACCTTGAACCTTTCTACAATCCTTTGTGGAATATAGACCTCTTGATTCTTCAAATGGTTCCTCTTCAACTGATAGAAGTTGTCTTTCCTTCACAGGTGAGTGTTGGATTGATTTCCTTCGTAATATAGGCTTGAGGATTAATCTTGAATGACTTGAGAATATTTTTGGTTACAGTTCAAATATTTGCTTGAATGTTTTTGGTTCAGGTTACCTTCTCTCAGAGTGATTCCTCAGCCTTTTATAGTGATCTTTCAAAAATCTGCCTTTTATATTGTCTTGTTGCAGTCCTTGGAATTGCCATTTCCTCGTATGAATGATTCTTCAGCTTTTCAGTGTTCTGACACAGGTGCAGTGCTTCCCATTGGTTTATTCCTTTTGCACGCTTCTGGAACTGAGCACTTCAAGAAAGGCATTATGGAAGTATTATTTGTTTAAGTAATTCTCTTGATTTCTGTGCAACGGATCTCTTTCGATTATCTCGACTTGATTGCATTTCCTTGACTTCCCCGGGCGACTTGAGTCACTTCCAATCACCGGATGACTCTTTGTCACTTCAACTTGAGACTTGGCTATCTTGAGTTGACTTGACTGATACTTCACTCAGCTGCACCTTCAGTCGAGTTCCTATCTTCTCTTCTTTGCCATACTCAGCTGCCTCACAGCAGAGTCTTCCTTCTAGTCTCCAGTTCTCTTCTTGCGTGTTCAGGCATAGCTGACTTAACTCAGCTCGACCAGCCCTATCTATTACAATGCAATTTACAACAAAAATGGGGTGCCAACTTCCTATTCTAAGTTTTACATGGCATTCATCAAAATCCACAAAATAATTTCCCAACAATTTCCCCCTTTTTGATGATGCCAAAACTTAAAACATACATCAATAATTAAACAGCAAAGATACATGCAGGCAAATGTAGAATCACAGAATGTATGCTTAGAATCGATCTTTTATTGATCATAACATTCTTGTTCTTTACATAGCAAGAGTGTGAGTGTATCGAGCTTGAATCAAAAGAAAATGTATCGAGCTTAAATGGACCTTAAAGTAACCATGTTGTTCTATATCTCCACAAGTATAGAAATTGTACAATTTTATTCAATGTACGAGAAGACTTACATAAAGATGTATTTACATAGTAAAATACACGAAGGGGTGGACAACAACACTTCATCTCCTTATTTCCTTCTTTTCATCTTCTTCACTTTGTCATCTTCGACCTTCTTCTCTTTCTCTCATCTTCACCGCCTTTCTTCTTTTCATACACCCTTCCATGACTTCATCTCTTCTCGCCTCTTTCTTGTCTTTCCTCCCATAGTCGAGTTTGTCTTTTATTTTCCTCTTCAATTCTCTTCACATACTCGGCAAAGATTGTTCTTAGCCACTTGCGGGTTGGCTACTTCGTCAAATCCGGCCCAATAGATCCCTCCTTTCTTGCCTCGGATCTATATACTCAATATTTTGGGCAGAGGTCTAGGTTTGAAACCTCTTCCTCCACCGCTTCTTCCTCTTCCTTCGGGGCGTGTCAGTCGGGTCTTTCTTTCCCGGTGAGTGACCAGCAGAGCGATCGCGATGAGTCCGCCGTCGTCGCCTTCTTCACATAGTGTGAGACCATTTACCCAAGATAAATCCAGGCTTGAGCCGTGGACATATTTGCGAAGTATCCTTCGATGCGGCGTCTTGAATTCATCAATCGATCTTGGCTCGATTCCCGATCTCGAAATGGCATAGGTGTCTCTGTCCCGTTGGAATGCCTCCATGTTGTTTGAGAATATCCATAACTCGGGCATCCATCCTTCCTTCCACTTCCTTCATCCCCGCTTCAATCGTCTTTCTCTTTTCGGCCATAGGTGCAAAGCAGAGTGTTGGAGTGGCGAGTTATCGGGAGTTTTGATAATATCGGTTGTGACAAGACCTTGTTGAGGGGTTTTAACAATCATCAAGGTCACATCTTTCGAACCTTCCCCCTCAACAGACTTCCTTTCTTTCTCTCTTATTACTTCCTCAATTTGTCTTTCCCTTCACGGTGATTCCTCCTTCTTGAGGATCCTTGAGCCGCTTTTAGGTATTCTCTTCCCCTTTTTTGGCATCATCAAATGAGAGATGAACCCTGGAAACAAGCTAGCAAGCAAGAAGTCTAGTCTCATTGATAGCCGAAGTTCGCGTCAATCTGGCTGCGGAGTATGCTACACGGAACTCGGAGCGGGTGGCGTTGGATTCACCGCTACCAACTTCATCTTAGCCATGAGGAGACTGAATTTTCGATCCATATTCTCTTCCACGCCAGAGCTCGTTCTTATTATGTTCACACATTAGCTTTGTCTGTAGTGTGAGATTCATACATTTGTTCAATGTGCTCTTGCAATTTTGTCTTTGCATCGCATTCTCGGCCGCCGCTGGACTAACAACTTGTTGAACAATGTCCGAAATATCGAGCTTGTTCCACACGCGTTGTTTTCGCTATTGCCACCACTCCCGGATCGACTATGATGCCACGCAAATCGCCATAAGGTTGGCGTCTCGTTATCCACCTCATATCCGGTGAGGCCTGGTGCCTCTCCATCTTTTCAATCTCGGCAAATAAGGCTTTGAAAACTTCCCGAACTTCACTCCTCTGTTTTTCACCGACGACGCCAAGCAAAGCGTCAAAGTCATAGTTAGCAATGGAACAATGGTGTCCGATGGAATAACGGTCGGGTCCGTGGAAGCGCTCGCGACCTCTAGCGATTCTTCGGGAGGTCGGGTACCTCCGAGAGAAAGAAATGATTCTACAAAAGGATCATCACGGAGGCGGAATTGTTCAATGATAAACGGTGCTCGTGAAGTCCTTATGAGTCGAACCTGCGGCGAGCTTGGGGAGCCCGCGCAGTGGACTCTGTTGTAGCCGTGGTCATTGCGAAGTCGACCCGACTTGCCGAGCCTCATTTGCCTCAACGGCTTCATCGGTCTCTGGTTTTTCCAAATGAGTTGGCGGGTCCTCGGCCTTATCGAGCGTCATCGGACGATGATGAGATTTCCATGGGTGGCTCATCATGAAAGTTGAATGTTTGGCGAGTAGTCTTGAGGTCGACTTACTCGTGGTTGGAACATCCTGGTGAGTCTTTTGGATCAATCACGGGGATGACTCGGCTTCATCGTCTCCTTCCGATCCTAGAAAGGTTACATCGGGATTATCCCGGGAATCGTGAAGAGCACTTATCTCCTTTTCGATGGATTAATGATTGCGGGAGGGATGTTCGTCAGGTTTCCGCTTTCTCTACCGGGGAAGTTTTAACCTCCCGTTGACTTTATTACCTCCTGTAGTTTCAACTGCGGCGAGGCCTTGGACATCCCTTTCGGTGTCATTTGTCTTGGGGTCTTTCGAGGTGGCATCCATTGGAGTCTCAACTCCATGGATTGCACTTTCATCGCCCAGTGTTAACTCCTGGCGATTCCTTCTTGTGCTCGATTTGCATCGCGCGTCATTGGCTCAGAAGCGGTTGGCACTCTCGGAGAGATCTCAGTCTCAATGCCTCGAGCCTCATTGATGACAACTTGTTGTGTATTCTCGGATCGTTCCTTCTCCACTTCGCCTCCGAGATTCATTGTGGAGTCACCGCAAAGATCCTCGACCTTTGCCGCAGTGGAGGGGTTCCCCCTCGGTGGCACACCGGTGAGTGACTTGGAATGGGGTCACTCGTCTCCGGACTCTATTGTTCCCATGAATATTCGGCCGTTGGGGCGGTGGTGAGACACCTTCATTAGGGGTTGGCTCGACGGGGTCCCCATAATCCCGTTTCATCGCTGATTCTTTAACACCTTCCTCCGAATGAGTGGGGAAGTGGTGGCGGCGACAACAAATGGGCAATATCTTCGCACCACTCCCATAGGGTCTATCTCCACTGTGATTTGGAGGACTCTCCTGTCCTCCATCATTCTTTGCTCATGAAGGATTCTCGGATTCTTGCATTGCTTTCTGATTTGCAATTCTTTAATGGCAAAGAACAGGGTCCAGATCCTCATCACTTTTCGATAGGACATCAAGGTGAGGGTGTGTATGATCGGTGGTGCGGTGAGAGAGGCGATGATGGCCTTCTCACGTGCCTGCGTCCTTGTTTGCTCTAGCCCGTTCGTTTTCTTTTCGAATCTGCAGATATTGATACAATTATCCTCGTCGAGGGCTTGCAAAGATTGTGTCCACCTCAAGAAACTTGAAGAGTTCTTCTTCCTCAAAGAATGAACTCGGACTTTCAAACGAAGACTTCAGATAGGCTCGACTTTTCCATTTTTTCCACTCTCGCAGACGATTTTGGATGTCGGATACAATGGAGAGTACATGATTATATCGTCTTCATCATTCTCTTCACGCCCTCGTTTCTAGGGATTAAGGGTAGCGAGACTCATTTTGCTCGACACACTCGGTAGCCTTCATTACGGGTGGAGAAACAACCTCATCCTTGGTGATTCGGTTGTCTCGGCCATTCCTTGTTTCACTTTTGTTTATAGTGGTCCTCAAACCTCTGCTGATCGGCCTCAATGAGAATAGGCGTTTCATCGATCACTTCGAGACTCTACTTCTCAGCGATCTCGGGTATCTTCTCCATTTGAGTGACGACACTGTCTTCTCAAGCTTGGAGAGCTTGGAAAGTCTTCTTCTTCTCTTTGTTTTTACTAGAGGGATATCTGGCTCCACTTCCTCTGGTTCATTGAAGGTGAATGCCTTCGCAGATATCTTAGAGACAGATGCCTTCCTTGTTGTGGCAGTCCTCTTCTTCTTGATCACTAGAGAAGGGATTAATGGTTCCTTCTCCATTGCGGCTGCAGGGGCAGGAGACACGGCTGCGGGGGCAGGTGACTCGGCTGCAGGAGCAGGAGCAGATTTCTTTTTCTTTGCTGCAGGGGCAACAATCTTTTTAGCAGCTGCAGGGGCAGTCTTCTTCTTTGGAGGAGAGGAGACAATTGTATCTTCAGGGTCAGCTGATTCCCCCTCACTCGTATCAGCGCTCTTGGCGTATGCTCCCTTCTGTGCGCCAGAGAGGTTTGATCGAAACATTCTCTTGTTCACATGGAACGCCTTTTCTATGTCGAAGAGGGACTCCCTTTACTTCCATCATCCGGCAAATCATCAGGCCGTATCCCAGGAACAGAGGACTTGATGCCCTCATCGTGAACCTCAGCGTTCACATAGAACTGTGCGACCTCTTCTACGTAGGTCATAGGGAACTCCATCATCAAAAATGGTTTTAATCCGATTTTTCCGGCTTATCAAAGAATCTTCTTCACGAGGTGTCGTCGGACCCTTGTTTAACCATACCATCGAAGTCCACAGTAGACCCGGTGTGGATTTGATTTCCTATCTTGACAAAATCATAAGTAGATGCCATTTCGAGATGTTTTACCGAATGAAACTTGAAAAAAAAATGAACTGAGGATTGATAGGGTTTTGAGAGAAAATATTGCTTTTGCTTTCGAGAGAGAGATGAACAGTTTTTGGTAAAGTGAGAGAAACGGGACGAAATGGTTTAAGTATGGTTCATGAAAGGACGTGCGGGAGGTTTTTGAAATTTGATCAAAATCAACGGCTTAGATCTTGCATGCCGATTTACATTTAATGTCTCGCATTTAATGCGGCAACATTTATATCCAATCATAAGCTTGGTGTGCAGCTTTTGCCTGACACGTCATAATTATCCGACGTCATTCTTAAAAACATTCCCGCTTAGTAAAAACGACGCGTTTTTGTCACTTTGCTCATAAGTGTCTCGACTACTCCTTAGCCGATTCAATCCTTCTTCTCTCGCTTGCTCTCCTAGTGACTCGGTGTCGCCTAGCTCGACATTCGTCTGGTGACTTTCCGATCGGTTGATTCACTTAATTTAATTACGAATTCAGACTCTTTTTCCCTCTTTTCATGTTTCATCTCTTTTCTTTGAGTCTTGAGTGTCAACTCATTTCACCAATTAACCCTAACTCATGCTTGAGTTCTTCAAATCTTGACTCACATAATGGTTTTGTGAATATGTCGCCCAACTCGCTTATCGTTGAAATATATTCCAAGGTGATGTCCTTCTTTTCAACATGGTCTCTTATAAAGTGATATCGACATCGATATGTTTTGTTCTTGAGTGCAACACTGAGATTTTGAGTGATTGCAATTGCACTTGCGTTATCACACATGATTGGAATTTACTTTTCTTCAACTTCATAGTCTCTCATTCTTTGTCTCATCCATAAGACTTGGGCACAACAACGTTGCCCGCAGCCTATGTATTCTCGCTTTTTGTAGAGGTGGTGTTGAATTTTGCTTTTTGCTAAACCAGAAATTAGCCTATTTCAAGCATTTGACATGTGCACCGAGGTGCTCTTCTGTCAACTCTACATCCAAAGATAGTCGAGTCCGAATAACCAATTAGCTTGAATCCACCTTCCTTGGATACCATAAGCCAACTTTTTGGCTTCCTTTCAAATATCTCAAGATCTCTTGCAGCTGCGATCATGTGGCTTTTTTTTGGAGCAGATTGAAATCTTGTACATACACCTACAAACAAAGGTGATGTCCGGCCTCGCTTTGTGAGATAGAGCAATGATCCAATAAGTGCTTTGTATCTTGTTTGATCTACTGAGCTTGCCATCCGCATCCATATCCATTTTGATCGATGTATTCATTGGTATTTCCACGAGAAGACTTCTCTTCCATACCAAATTTCTTCATTAAATCTCTCGGGTGTATTTTGTCCGACTTATGAAGGTTCCATCCTTGTTTGTTTCACTTGAAGTCGAGGAAGAATGTCGGCTCTCCCATATGCTCATTTGAATTTGCTTTGCATGAGATTTGAAAATTTATCACACGACTCTTTGTTTGTGGATCCAAAAATGATGTCATCCACATATATTTGAACAAGCAAAGATACTCTTCCTATCTTGAATTCGGAGAGTGTTCTCGGCCCACTTTGCCTTTTGTGAATCCGTTCTCGATCAATAATTGTGACAATGTATCATACCATGCTTTGGGTGCTGTTTCAACCCATATAGAGCTTTCTTGAGTTTGTATACTTTATCTCCAACGCTTCTTCTTCGCTCAAATCCCGGAGGTTGTTCAACATACACTTCTTCGTCCAATAGACCATTAAGAAATGCACTCTTTACATCCATTTGATATACAATAAAGTTCTTGTGAGCTGCATAGGCAAGAAACATCCTTATAGCTTCCAATCTTGCTACAGGAGCAAAAGTTTCATCAAAATCTATTCTTTCTTCTTGGCAATACCCTTTGGCTACCAATCTTGCTTTGTTTCTTACCACAGAACCTTCCTCATTCATCTTGTTTGAACACCGATTTAGTGCCAATAACATTTTGATGGGTAGGTCTTTGAACCAATTCCCACACTTTATTTCTTTCAAACTGATTAAGCTCTTCTTGCATTGCTTGAATCCAATGTGTGTCATCCAATGCTTGTGACACATCTTTTGGCTCTATTTGTGAGATGAAGCATGTGAACATTGCTTCTTGTTGAGTTCGATCTCGTTTTGACACCTTCTCTTACATCTCCAATGACTAGTTCGGTGGATGGTCTCTCACCATCTTACATCAGGTTGGAGTAAGTTAGGCTGGATTGATCATCTTGCGGTGTGTTGTTTTGATCGCCTCTCTCATCATCACTTAGGCTTGATTTTCCAATTGTATTTTTGAGATTCAGCTATCTCATCTTCATCCGGATTTATAACTCGGAACTTCAACGTAAGGACTTTTCTGTATGATTGGTTGATTCAACTTATCAGCTGACTCTTCAATGTCTTCTCCATTTACATTTGGTTCATCAAACACCACATGGATGGATTCTTCTGCAACCATTGTCCTCTTGTTGAGCACTCTGTAGGCTTTGCTTTCACCATTTGAGTATCTAAGAAGATACCTTCATTGACTTTTGGCATCAAAAGCCTTTAAATTATCTTTGCCATTGTTATGGATGAAGCATTTGCATCCAAATATTTTAAAATATGCAACATTTGGCTTTCTCCCTGTCCAAATTTCATAGGGAGTCTTTGTCAGCTGTCTGTTTATCATGCATCTATTTTGAGTATAGCATGTTGTGTTTATGCTTGACCCCAAAATCTTTTAGGTAGCCCTGCTTCACTAACATGGTCCTTCGCTTCTTTGAGAGTTCTATTTCTTCTTTCTCGCAACTCCATTTTGTTGTGGAGTCCTTGCTACTTGCAGATAATTCATGACCAATACCATTTTCAATGCAAAGATCTTGAGTGATTATACCATTGACAAATTCGGTTCCTAAATCGGATCTTATTTTGATAATGGTTTGACTCTTCTCATTTTGGATTCTTTTCATCGGTGTGGTAGTTTCGCAGAGTTTCTTTCTTCTTACACATGAATATTGTCCATGTATATCTTGAGTAGTCATCTACTACCACCAAGGTGTATTTCTTCCCACTTATGCTAGTTTGGTTCAACTGGACCAAATAGATCCATATGTAGCGGTGCAATATTCTTGTTGAAGATGGACATGTCTTTTCTTTGAATGATGATTTGATTTGCTTTCCCATCCGCATGCATCACATACACTTTCCTTCAGATATCTTGAGTGCGGAAGTCCTTCTACAAGATTGCTTCGGCAAGCTTGTTAATTGTTTTGAAATTCGGTGACTCGGCTTCTTGTGCCCACGGCCAACTTGATTAATTTGTGCTCTTTGCTAGTAGACAAGTGCTTGGTGTTGCGAGTTGACCAATCTACCACATACATGTTCTTTTATGCGCATCCTTGCAACACAACTTCATTGGATTGGTGTCCTTGATTTGGCATATACCCATGTTGAATCCAACATTGTAGCCTTTGTCACAAAGTTGGCCGATGCTTAGCAAGTTGAAGTTGAGTCCTTCAACATATGCAACATCCGAGATTTCTAATCCATTTTCTTGATGGATCCAGTGCCCCTTATTTCTCCTGGAGCTTCATTTCCTCCAAATATGACTTTTGCACCTCACGAGTTCCTTGAATTTTGATAGATTTTTCTTGTTTCTGTCATGTGCTCGAAGCGACCACTATCCATGTACCAGGTTCCTTGGCATTTCGTTGTTCCTTGAACCGCAATCAAGTCGAAATTAAGTTTTAGGTACCCATACTTGCCTGGGTCCCGAGGGGTTAGTATTATAAGATGATCCAACCAACCTATAGCCAAATGATTTGACTCTAAGAGGTTGCCATCTATCGGTGCCATAATCATAATTAATTTTGGCAAATTGCAGGGGTTCTAGGTTAAAAATTTGTCTCTTTTGTTTGTATGCCTGTGAATGTGTTTTGGCAATTCTTTGTATTTGGGTAATTGTGATATCTCGAGTGTAGTGCCTAGGTGCATAAGTGTCTGATGATAGCTCTTATGCCTTTGGAATGGCCTTTGTTGAGTTTTAGGCCTTTGCCGCTTTAGGCTTATATTCCATAGATCTTTCTTTGATAGTTCACATTATTCCAATCACTTGGCTTGGGTAGTTTCTACCATTCTCATCATATATATTTCTTTTATAGAATTTCGGGACTTTTGGTAGCTCTGTTTCTTCTTTACAGAGTATTTCCTATTTTGGAGTTTCTTTGAGGAACTCTACTGGATTTCTTCTCATTTGTCCTCTCAAAGACACACTCAACTGGCCTTTCCTTTTCCTTTATAACCAAGGCAAGTTTGCTTGTGATTGTGCTTTGGAATAAATGTGTGTGTACCATTTGGAGTTTTGGATTTTGAGATCTTCATTCTTGAAGATCCTTTTTCAAAAATCACTTTTGGAACTTGACATAGCACGGAGGAATTAAATCTAAGCTTGTCTTGTCTCCACATTCTCTTTGACTCATAATAAGGTCATCCAAGGATTTAGATGTCTTAGTGAATGAGGCAATCACATTTTGAGTTCATTCTCCCTCTTTTCTATAGCGGCTATTTCGCTATTAACTTAGCATTTTCGGCCTTTAGACTTTTATACTCATCGGTTGTTTGACTTAGAAGTACTCGGCTCCTTAGTCGGTGAGAGTTTTGGCTCTTGAGTAGGCTATTTTCCTCATTTAGTAGTGTGTGTGAGGATTTAATGTGTTCAAAGTCTTTCATCATTTTGCACTAATGAATCATAAAGATCGGTGGGTGATGAAGTGTGTGTGTCACGATCACTATCACTAGAACCGAGTGTGATGAGTTAGAGTGTACCTCATCTTCTTGGTCGAGGTTGGTCTTGTTCCTTGGCCATTAAGCGGATCAAGGCTTCTTTCTTCGAGTCACTTGAGTAGTCTGCTCTCAATCTGAATCAGATTGTGTCTTTTGACTTGCATTTGTCTCGTGATCTCTGACCAACATTGCCTTTTTCTTTTCTTGTCTTCTTTCTCAAGACCTTTCTTTCCTCTTCATTTCTTCGTATTTGTTGACTACGGGATATGGGCAATCAATAGCATA